>DWLS01000219.1:0-36142 GCA_018246255.1 Pachliopta kotzebuea | reverse complement strand
ACCGGTCGCGCTGGAAATCTATTGGAGAGGCCTACGTTCAGCAGTGGACTGCAATAGGCTGAGATGATGATGATGATAAAACACAAATATCTCTCGTCACCAATTAATCAATCATTTATGATTTTTATTTTCAAAACTGTTGGTATATGCATTTTTAGCTGATTATATGCTAAAAAACTACATTACTATTTATTGTATAGATACTTTTTTTACCACAATGTAGTTCCAGGAAGTTATAAATGGGTTTGTAACATCCAAAACATAAAGACTTTTACTACGTTATATATTATGGGCGTAGTCTTACATCCACACAAACACTGATTGATTCACTGTTTGACCATTTCCTTCAAAAGTCTATTTTAAAAGTAATGTAAACGTTTTATAAATGTTTAAAGTAAACAAATTTAAGTTAAAAAAAGACTTCAGGACGTCGCGCGTCACGTGTTGGCGGGTCCGACCCAAAACTTTGTCCCTTAAAATAAATCTACAGAAACGTCACAGTGACAAGCCGTAGGTCCAAGTTGGTGACAATAGCCTTGTTCTTTATGTAGAACATTAGTTTACTTTCGTAATGAAAATATCTATAAATGAAAGTTATACAAATAACAATAATCATCTACTGGACTTTATAAAATCTTAAGATACATGTGCAGGTTCAGTTCAGAAGCCATATCGCACATTCACTAGAAGAGAGTTACATCTCGAAAATTCACTGTTTTGTGATAACACTATTTTCGAAATTAATATGTTTTACTTTATAAGCTCGATAAGTGTTGTATGTAAATATGGTAACAAAGTTGTAAATTTACATAACTACCAAAATCTAATGTTCAAATTAGATTTTAGGTGTATTCCATCTTTTCAGAACTTCAAACGTGATTTCTGAAACGTGGTGATTTTTGAGATATAACTCTCTTCTAGTGAGTGTGCGATGTTTTTTTAGCTTCTATCTTCATATAACCAATCATTCGATTTTGTATTCTTCGGCAGCACTGTTCACCATCTTCGAGCTCATTGTAACTTATGTAAAGTGTTATTTCGACTATTTTATTTAAATGAAGTAACGCGTAGATATATTAGGAATACACATGAGAATTGTATTATACAACGATGGTGGGATCAAACAAAGAAAACGAGCAAAAACCCGGTTTCCATGTGTATCCAACAAAAAACAAGTTTAACACGGAACATTATCTTTTTCAAGGATAAAACTTTAAACAGCGAAAAGACTCAGGCAAGCAGTATTGGTGTAGTTGGGGAATACAGTCGGAAACCTTTTGTGTTGTTTGGCGAGCGGCACTCACTCCTTATCCGAAGGTTGACCTGTCAATTCGCCAGCTACTGTTTCGCTACTAACAATACCGCTGGCTTTACATTTGTTATCCGATGAAACGGAATAGCACAAACTGCTGCCATTGCCGTTACTTTTAAACGCCAGACACATAAAACTACATGGTCTGCCGTAATTTTGAAACTTAACTACAAATATCAAACTTTAGGAGAATGCACGATAACAGATAGATTTCTTTACAGCAGTATTTATTTTAATTTAGAAAACTATTTTCATAAGTGAAAAATAACGTTTAACTGGTATTACTTTTAAAATACTTTCATGGCATGTTGCACGTGTTAACCGAATGTCTTGTAAAGAAATAAAATCAGAGATCTCAGATTCAACTCCCAAACCACTTGACACGCTGCGAAAGAAGTCAGGTAACGTATTAAGCTATTTTCTTATTTATATCCACGTGGTTTGATACATGCCTTAAAGCACGTGATATTAGTTGGTGTTATAATAACTGCATATAAATTAAAAAATTCATTGGTGCAGGCCGAATTCGAACCCGGCACCTACGGCGTAGTAGGCAGGCTTTTATACCACTAGGCTATAACGACTTGAGGCAACGTATTAATTACCATTTATGAACTTTTTGGTTATCAAATTAATTAAAATTACAATAATAGTGGTAACATTTAACAGCTTTCTATTTTTCAGGTTTACTTACGTAAAAAATTTTAAAACAAGAAAAAAATAGTTAAAATGAATTTGATATAAGTTCTCAATAACCTTGAACATCCAGTAGCGGGTTGTACTTCAACGGGCCGAGGTAGAACACGAGGCTGTTGCTCGCGTGTGATGTCACCGTCAGCGTGACGTGGCCCTCGTGGCACGCCGGCGGAGACGGGTACATGGCCCAGCCGTCGCCATGGAAACCGATCGACGTCTGCTCGCAATGCGGCCCGGACAGACCCTCAGGACACTCGCATTTATCCGCAAATGGTGTACCTAGGGTAAACAAACATAAAATCTCAAACATTTTTACATACTTATATCTAAAGGAAACACGTTGTATTGCGCAAAAAAATAGAACAATGAAGCGTCTAGACTAAGAGAAAATTAAAGATCTAGACAATAACACAGTGATGGGCAATAAGTGAGAGAAAGAAAAACTTTATTAACACAAATTCGTTGATACAAAGAAAATATAAAAGAATACATTTTATTTATTAAAGATCGTACGATGAAGCTCAGAAAAAACTTAGGAGGTTAGCAACAACTATTTATTGCGTTTTTGACTTAAATGAGGTTATTTGCCTGGAAATAATTTAAAAACATTCATACAAACAATTTTCATTAAAGTTCTATCAACGTGCTTTTTAAAAAGCTTAACACTTAACCGGTAAAGTTATGGAACGAAAGATTTACTTTTACGTCTATAGAACTTCGTGAATAAAAGATAGTCTAGGTTGTATGATAGAGTGATATGAACTGAATTTCTTCTAAATAGAGGAGTATGTCGATCACCAGGTGGAAAGTAACAATGAGAGTCTGGTATCTTTACTCCATACATATAAGTTGGTAAGTCTTATTACCAACCAAATCTTTCAAAAAGAACTAAAAATTTCATAAAATGTACGTAGGTGTTGTTTGGTTGTACTTGAAATGATCACAAGAAACAAATACTTGCTAATACTTACTACTACTTGCTTACTTGCTAATAATCAAATTGTCGATATTGTAAAAAAATAAATAATCGAAGCTTTCAGAAGCACTGATGACCAGGTTTAATACGAAAATAATGATATAATAGCTGACTCGATTAGATAGTGGTTACAGCAATTTGAAAAGATTTCAAAAGTTAATTAATTATCGATGACTCCAATTAACTATGTCACATAACGGTTTAATGGTTTAATAGCTCTGTAAGTGATTACCCCTATATGAGTAAACGTTTGTGGAAGGGCTTCTCATTCGATTTCCTGTTAAGCGAACATCTGACCTGTTATTAAATTGTTAGTTGTTAGCGGAGTTCGCGAAATTTCATTGTGAAATTTGCGGAAGTAACCTAACTCCGGATGCAATGGAATCCCTATGCGCTGCCGTCTTTACGTGATTACGTCGGCAGCAGTTTGCAAGTTGTCTAAGAGCTTCATTCGATGTGATATAAGCTCTATCTATATCTTTCGAACTTTAAGTAGTACTTTTAGGTGTTACATATCTCTCACTTAAAACCTACTTGGTGGACAGTGAACAAATAAGTTCTGAGTAAAAGTCGTCATGTCTCTTTATTCCTACCGAAATTTTGGTTATACCTCCAATACATTCGGTAATGATAACAAATACTTCATTTCTTTTACTAATTCATCCAATAATAAGTTTTTTTAAATTATCGGACAGAACATTCCTTTAGGGCCTATGCCTCACCTATGAATTTCCAAAAATGCCTGTTCACTACTATTAGCATTCAATTTACCGATTATATTGATGTTGAATATCAAAATCAAAATAATATAATATTATAGTTGCCAGATGTAAAGTACAAAAGATACATCGCGGCGTTAGTAGAATCAGATTCTGGCAATGCGACATGATAGATAAAGTAAATAACCATATTCGATTCAAACATTTACCTCTGGCATAATACGTACGCCGCCTTGTATCTTCTATAGCATATAGCACACATCTCTGTATGATAATTTCGTACCATTTTTCCTTTTAAATACACTGTTATCTCTGTTAGTATTGATCAACGTCGAAATAAATTATGTATTTCTTTAGCCGCCGGCAGCTTTATTACGCCCTTTTGGCTGTCATAATTTATTAGAAATAAAAGTTCTTTAACAATGGAGAATGGTTTTGAAACTCGACCGCTCTGTATTGGCTTATTGTGTCGGTGTAATAAACCATTCTTATTGAAATAAGGGAGACATTGCTGCTGACCATATAACCATCGTAGTTTATTTCTAAAGCAAAAGATTTATAAGTATCATAAAAATCAATGATACTATGCACGGATATATCTATATTGCCCGAAATAAATTCTACATTGTACTGCTGTGGCTTCATAATAAAATTCATCATGCGATATCACATCTAGCGGGTGTAGTAAATGCGACTATCAAACTTTACCACTTTCCCGCACAAGAAGCCCGTGTATGCAACGATGCAAACTGCTCCTGTTATTTTGAAATCTCTTGTTTAAATATAAAATAGATGTGTCGGTTTAATGCGAGTAACCAAAAGGTCTTCCACTCGGTTGTAAATTATCATAGCTATACAAAAGCAATGTTTCATATTTTTTTAATTTTTATTAATGTTTATAAACAATACTCTAATACATAATCATCTCCATCAGTAGTTAGACATCCACTGCTGAACATAGCCCCCCTCCCAATAACAGGGAATTTTAATGAACATTGGTGAGATATTATATACGGAGGGTGAGGTATAATAATAATATGGGCGAACCAGTTATAAAATTTATTTAAAAGAGACTTACCTCCATTCAAGCAAACGAGAGGTTCTTCTACATCGCATGTGCATTCCGACTCCACCCTGGCGGAGACGCCGACGAAGCTCGTAGTATTGGTGTACACGGAGAGCGGAACGTTGTTCTTCATCAGGACGTTGCGGCAAGAGTCCTCGCACTGCTCCTTCTCTATCAGACACTCGTCGATCTTTACCATGTATATCTTCGCTTGTAAATCTTCTTCGAGCTGTCGTAAGAACATATAAATTCAATGATTGTATGAAGTATTTTAGTTTTATTGCGCAGCTTTTTGGTTCAGGTTATTTGAAAAGGATAACCTTTTTCTAAGGTAAATACAAATTTCTTTATAATGCCACTTCTTCCAATTCCTTCCGAGATAAAATTTCTACCCAACGTAAAGTTGAGATATCTTGACAATGCAATTATGCCTAACATTACATAAGCTTAGAACTAATAACTTTATCTGTTGGTTTAACTCCATGGTTTACATTTAAATTATTTGTCTATCTAGTTTGTAACCTTGTGTCTATTATTTAACAGATCTTGATTATTTCCCTAAAATATTAAGAAAATCATTCTAATAGCTCTAGCTACGCAAGTTCTTTCACCTTCATCAAAAATGTAAACCAAATTTCTGGATACACTCACTCTTCACTCTCACTCACTTCTGGTCACACTTAATTTTTATTAAAATTTTACATTTAATCTAAAGACGCTGCCAAAATATAAACCAATAACAATACAAGTTTTAATTAATACATAATTTTTTCACAGTACTCACCTTTTCCTGGATCCCAATGACCATGCTATCTAATTTTTCCGCGGGATAGTATGGAGATCCGTGGGCGGAGAACCGCACGTCCAGGAAGACGTCCTTCACAGTGGGCTTGCTAAACACGGTGAAGACGTCAACGTTGTCCATCGACGTGTTGTACAGCTGAGCTAGACGACGATGGAGCTTGTCCTTTTTACTTGTACCCTAAGCCAAAGATAAATTCATTTCTAATTAAATTAAGGTAATCGACTGCTATCACCGGCGTCCTGTTGAACATGTTATTTTATATGTGACATAAGCATAAATTATAGAAATCGCAAACAGGTTTATTAAATTGGAAGCAGCAGACTGCATCGAGAGTCAATTTTTCAAAATCGTTAAGTTTACGCCAATACTTTTTGTGTAATTTGTTAAAAGAATTGTTTAATAGTTCACATTACTGAATAGAAAAGAAACAGTCAAATAAGACCGCTGGACTTAAAAATAATAAAAAGTATTGTAAACTAATTTACATCAAAACTCCCATTCGAAGTAAAAATGAATAAATATCATAATCATAAATATTGAGATCTTAGTCAAACAATGAACTATGTTCCAGAAAACTTTTTAAACATTATTTTACCTTAGTACATTTACAATCATAAATATCAATCGTGTGTTGATTCTTTCTAGATCATAAATATCTTAATCAGAAGAAAATAAAGATTGTTAAAAAAAATAAAGTATTCTACTAAACTGATTACAAAATAAGTTAGAAGGCCTACCGCGATTAACTAGGCGCAATCAAAAAGGAATTTATTGTCCCTTTTGACACGGTAACCGACGCTAACGGCCACATGCAAATGCGAGGTGCGGGGGAAGTGCGCGGGTGTAGCGGGGGCGGGGCGGGGAGAGTGCTGGGTCGACGAGCATAAATTTGCAAATTAAACTATCGTTGCGAGTAACTGCCGTTGATTCGGTCGTAAATTATCATGAGCGTTTTGAATTGCCGCCGGATGATACTTTCAAACTGGGTATCTGGATCAGTTAACGTTATTTACATAAGTGCAAAAACCACTATAGATCTAGCCTGTAGATGATTATTATGTTTCAATTGTAACGTACTTGTGATTTTATTCGTATCTGTGTTTAAAGTTTTCAGCGAAAGAATACATCGTTAGAAAAACGACAAGTTTCAAGAACATTGAATTCCGTGGACATGCGCCAACTCACACTTAGAAAATATTGTGGATAATCTCAATAACGATCAGCACACGAAAAAAAGCTTTACAAGTCCCTGCTTTAACACTGGGCAATGAGAACATCGTGAGGATTACTTAATTATCGAAGTAGAAGAAATAAACATAATTAAAAGCTTAGGGGAAAGGGTTCTCTGATAATTAATTAAGACCAGTGTGACCACGAGTGCTGCAAATCTTTGGAAACGGTATGGTTACAAACTAATGAATAAATCGTTTAAATTAATAAAATTCTTTTTTTTTAATTGCCTGGATCAAAAATTACCTGGGTAAGCACTAGTCTGTTAAAATCGATTTCATATTAATATTGCTTGTTCTCCAACACTTTTGTGTGTAGAATTAAAATAATGTAAGTACGTTATGAATTTACTTTTAATTGTAATGAGACTATTAACAAGTATTTACGTTTGAAACAAACAAATCAACTATATTTATGCGGTCTATCTCCTACTCCGCAGAACCCGAAAATATTTCGCCTAACAAACCCCCGCAACCGTGGACTATAAATCAAAAATATATTGTCAATAAAAATATAAATCCAATGCCAGACTCGGCAAGTTTCGAACTAAGATATAAGCAATAAACTTATACGAATTTCTAGCAAGCTTTCGTGTTAGACAGAAAA
Source organism: Pachliopta kotzebuea (assembly GCA_018246255.1). Taxonomy (NCBI): domain Eukaryota; kingdom Metazoa; phylum Arthropoda; class Insecta; order Lepidoptera; family Papilionidae; genus Pachliopta; species Pachliopta kotzebuea. Next base: position 28,732 of record DWLS01000219.1, on the reverse strand, counting down.
AGAAGTATTGGGTCACCGCAGTGCGGAAGCGAGCGAAATTTACGCCGGTACTGCCGCATACACCTACTGGGCTGCATTTCGGAATAATTTGAACCTTACTGCGACGGAACAAGACCCTGGAATTCCTGTAGACCACGCCACTGTATATTCTGTATATTTTGTATATCGTGTGACTAAGCCCCATAACATTCGCGGGCATCTAAATTCCGATGCAAGAAGCGATATTTAGGCGTTTAACATTGTCACACCGTCCGTCTAAATACAAATCGAGCGATTATGGCCTTAGGGTTGTATTTTAATTAGCGCTGTATATCAAATATGAAACGGAATGCGAAATTGATTTGGTAGTTTGAATAGTAAATTGTTTGAATGTATAGTTCATACAAAATTTCGATGAATGCTTTATCGTCATCGCGTTATAGAATTGTTTCCTTTTGAATATGACGTAGCAAATGATTAGAACGGAAAATGATAAACTTTTGTGTAGGGAACAGATATAAAATAATAAAAGCTAGGTCTAACCATTTAAGTAGAGAAATATATTACGGAGATATTGAAACTTTTAAAACAAAACCTTCTAACAAGAATAAATAGTCTCCAGAAGGATTGAAAAGATTTATAACAAATTAGATAGCTTTGAGCTAACATACTTTAAATCTAGGGTACTTTATCCACACACTTTTTATCTTTTTCTGACTAATTATTACATAAAATCAACAAAGGTTGGTGGTGCCAGACTTCTACACTCTGCATATGATACTCCGATCTCAAACATAACTTAATTAAGCGGAATACCAATATTGAAGTTTTAATAACCGTAAATATAACATAGATGGAAGGGAAATAGACTAGACTTGAAAATGCAATAATCATTTGAAAGCTTTTTAATATCGAAATTGGAGTGGACCGTGTCGTAACATTAAGAGCAATTAAAGTGCAAACTCATATAATATTAACATAGCAATATGCACGCTATGTACCCTAGTACTTTGTTGGATTAAATAATCGTAACAATTTGTGTACATGTTTCTTTGACCATCGACCGAAAAGTTAAGTGTTAAAAATTTTGCTCATGTTTAATTTGATTGTATCATTTATATCTCTGTTAGTGTAGTATCTACCCCATAGAATCATCTTTTGTTGAAGTAACCTGTTTAAAAAATATCTGTTTTACAATTAGTTTCTACTTTCATTATAAAAGATGGTCTTCCTGTATGTTTTGATATTTTGAACATCTTCCGTACTATGAACATTTCCAAACGTTCTGGAAGTAATCCTTTTTTCCCCAAACCTTCTGTAATTGGAATAGCTTCGGGCGAACGTTTAACCGATTCTCATGGACTTGATTTTCTATTTATTCTTTTGCTTTATTGGCAGAACCGTTTCCTGCATCCTCCCGAACATTTAATCGATTATTTCCCTCGAGTTTAATGAACATTTATTGAAACTACTAATGTTATGGCCAGATGTCAAAATTAAAACCAAACATCTCTCGAAGATTTACGGGAATATTAATTTTAAATTTTATTTTAATTACTTTTTTTTATAATACATATCGTATATAATGTAAATATGAAAGGTGATCTTATAATAATTTGCTGATTTAGAATATAGCAAAAAAATTATGTTTATGAAGCAGTCAAAATTCTCGCGCCCAGAATCTTATTTAATTAATAAACCGCTGCCTACTTATACTCATTTTTAGGTTTGTTAAATAATGTAAATATTACTTACGTCAGCTTCCGGAATGATGAATTCTTCTGCCGTTATGTTGACAAACCGGATGGAGCCCGACTTGTCGACCGCTTCCTCCGGGATCTCCTTTATTGTAACGTTGACAGTCGCCTCTACCCAGTGGAAAGGTACCAGGGGTTCGTTTTCTTCGGTCACCTAATATTAACACAAATAAATACATTTATACAGTTGTTTTGACAGTGTAAGTAAACTCACGTTTGAATTGATGAACTTTAGAAATATGGAATTATACTACATAGTCATCCAAATTAAGTCTCATTAAAGTCAAATGTTAAATATTTAATAACAAGAAGAGTAATTCGTTAGAGTACTTTATTACTTACTTGGTACTTTATTGTTTATTTATATATAAAGATGAGGTATATAAAGGTTTTGTTTTACTTAATAATTATATTAAGTAAAACAAGGTTACCACATCTTCGACAGCCAAATCAATAATAAAAAATAATGGTATATCAGTCAGAACTTTGTGAAGTTTAAATACATATTTTAATATATCTGTGGTGTTACTTTTAAAGAAAAACGATGCTAGGTACTTATACTATATTTTAGTGTTGTACTAATGGCAGCTGTGATTTATTAATTATAATTTTTAACTGTGTGAAATGAATTTTTTCATCGACACAGTTTGTCGGGAAAGGAAACTTTTTGATGAAAAATGTATACCGTAAAAAAGCTTCGCTCACACAGAGCGCGAGTGGAACCCTAACATTATTACCCGGCTAATTTATAAACAAACCGCAAACACTAACAAGTACAAGCGTTACGGCGTAAATTAATCTTTAACGAGAAACTTTTTAATTTAGCAGCGCGAAACGTCCGCAGAACAATATTTTTATTAAGAGCCGGCAAACTGCGGTGCGGTTAAAACATGAGCGCGCAAAATGACGGCCCGCGCAGTAAATACTTAACGTTTAAATTATTAACTTTAACCGCAACTTGAAGCCCGGGAGGAACGCGGCCCGGGCACTACAGGAGCAACTTTTTCTTGTTGAAATAAATCTTTTGCTAAGTAAAGATAACGGTTATTGCTGTTCGAGTTTGAAATGTCCCCTTATCAATTGGTAGTTTAAGAAAAGACATATCTTGTGAACAAAGGTTTTCTTATAAACTAGAAAGAATTCGATCTAATAAATCAAGAAAAAATTTAATAATCTAGAACAATAAAGACTTTATCATATCTCTTCAAGTATATTGCATATGTTAAAATAAGACAGTCGACGCTCAATACACCTGTCGTCGACGGTCATTAATTAACTGTTACCACTACCTAGACCAGTGATTCTCAACCACTGTGCCGCGGCACTTTTGTGTGCCGCGAAATTTTAAAAGTATGCCGCCAAATTTTAGATAATCCCTTAATAATAAATATACTGTTATTTTTGTAGTACCTATCTGTCTTTACATATCATTGTGTCGAACATTTAAAATTATTATCATAAACTATTTTAAGCAGTTTGTTGTTTGAAGTTTTAAGTTGTAAGTAAATAATATTTAAGCTTATTTTTTTCTTTGTGTGCCGCCAAATTTTAAAATAGTTAAAAGTGTGCCGCAACAAAAAAAAAGGTTGTAAATCACTGACCTAGACTATTCAGTAAAATACCGCAAATGTATTACTTACATTAAATCTCAATAAGTATGTGCCATTAGGTGTGCCCTCTTTCATGGTGATCATGCCGGTGTTGCTGTGGACGTCGAAGTAAGGGCTCCTCTTCTCGTATGACGGCAGCCACATGAACCTCTTGTCCGGCAAGTCCCAGTCGTCCGGGTCGTCGACAAACACTCGCCCTATTTCCGTATCCGGAGCTTCGCCCTGTCAGAAGAAATATTAATTATAGTACGGAATCTTTATATTAATTGTTGGGAACAGAGGCATCTTCATTATCTGCGAATTTTTGGATGAAAACAGAACAATTCATTAAAGTTAATGAATTATAGGAAATGTTTTACTATTTGTGTAGTAGATTACTATACTAGTATATTACTCTTGATAAATGATACTTTACCTAATAGTCCTCATTGTTTTGTTCTCATATATCAATCATCAATTTATTTGTAGTCTGGGGTAAATTATTTAATAGAAATTGACTACTTAAAAAAATAGTTTAACGTGTATTTACATCGCCGACAAATTTACAAAATTTTCTAAAAAATAACTTAAATAATGAAATTAATTAAAAGTAATATATGTGAATGGCGCAAACTTAAGTTGTATAATGTGTTAGTTAAAAATTTTAAAATAAGCGGCTTATTTTAGTTATCCAAAACATCTCCTACATATGAACGATTAAAAAATAGGTTAACCTGAAATTGTAAGGATGTGCAATGATGTAAACAACGGATAAATTTGGAAGGCAGCAACAGTAATCTCTAGCGAAGTTGTTCAATTAGGGCACGCGGAGGGGCCCTGTGTCGTTTGCGGCAATGTCTCAGGTTCATTAAGAACAAATGGGGCGGCTCCACGACAGAATTAGAGAGAGCGGGACCTTACGGAACCATTTGTATTCAATTCCGGATTATCTAAATACAGTTAGGACATAAACAAAACAGTTCGCCCGGTATTAAACTCCTATCTCAGAATTTGCACGCGTTGTTCCAACGCTGTAATCTTAAACGCAAATAGATTGTGGAGACAAATTTCGCAAATATCGTTACTTTATACTAACGATTTAAACCCCTTTTTGTTCAGAATATATTTTGTACAACGTATTTTCAATAAGTTTTTATGTTACAGTGCTTGATTGTTATTAATCTAGATCCATGACATAAAATTTAAATACCAGCTTTACAAATGCTTTTAATTGGACAATTTCTATATCGTTCTTCAATCATTCAAAATATTGGGTTAAAAATTGTTTCTATCTGTAACTGCGGTGCTTGAAGCAGATTTTATCTAAAAATCTGTAATGTTTTTCCAGCGTTGTTTGCGATGCTGTGACGCAGCAGGAAATCTGATTTCGTGTAAAAACAAGTAATGGTTGAAATTTTTCTCTTTAATTTTATTACAACGTTGTGGATAAAGTAGCATATTACACGTAATATTAACGTAGATAAATAATACGTTTAATGGAAGAACGAAACACATAAAATTTAATAGTTTATCAACTCTCGTGACATTATTAAAAACTGTAGTAAGTTTTTGTAACTCTCCTTCATATTTTAGCTCTTCTACATTAATATAATAGTAGGTTTATCATATTATTTACTGAATAATTTATGAGTTAACATAAAAAGCGGCCTGGTTTCCGCTTAAATTTTCCTTTTGGAAAAAATGGCGGGTGAAAATTATGGCGCGAAAAAAATCAGAGCAAATCCCACGACAAAGTCACTCAGAGATACCTCATCTCGAATATTACCGTCGCCGTTACTCACAGGAATCAGGGCGAGGCCGTAAAAACTACCCCCACTACCCCCCACCACCATAATCCCTGTTTATACCCGCGCACCGCACTAAACCCACTTTCATTAAGGCAAAATTAACATTTTAATAGTCATGTTATTATAGAACAAGCGCATTATCGTGGTCCTTTATGTACGTGAAGTGCGGGACTTTGTTTCGTCTGGTATTAAGAGGACCTCCTCCTTTAAATAATGTAAGAAAACAACTTCAGGACGTCGTTACTTCCGGATGTCAATGCTATCTCTTCATTAGAAAGAATTTTGTAAAAACAACTCGTATTTTTCATCTTTACTCTTTAAATATCACATATGGTTACTAAGCATTTGTGTGAACTTTATTCAATTTATTACCTTAATAATCAATTACATATTACAGTTTCGTCATCATTTCAACCGATGGACTGATTATAGTTTCAGCATTCGTAAATTCCTAGGAATACACTGAAGTTTACTGATATTATAACACATATTACCAAAATACTGCATAGAGGCATTACATTTAATATTTACAAAAGCGGTGCTTGGTTTGTATGTACAGTGGAATTATACTACATGACTCTAAATTGTAAGGTTTCGATCCTCACTGAAACTCGAGCTTCCGGTTAAGGAAAACGTCGTGAGGAAACCGTCAAATTTCAAAAACAACGTCTTCTGTATTTATGCAATATACACACTTAAGGTGTTGGATGAATAGGCTTCATTATTTCCTTATGAGAAGACCTTGGAATTCTAACAGTAGGAACATGCTGTATTATTTACCCTTTAATTTTTTTTTATAGATATATAATCATGGAATTTAATTTATAAATAAGAAACAATGCCTGTATATGAATATTTATAAATAGTAGAGGTATTATAATTCATAAGCATCTGTAGCTTCCTCTTCATACCAATGGTGCTTTTAAAGCCGCTTATCACACGAAAGCTATATAGCATATATTAAATCTTACATATATTACATAAACATTAACACAACTTATTTTGCGTTAACTTTTTTGGTAATTAATAATTTAATTAGGAATCTAATACAAACTTATTAATTTTAATGTATTACTTAATCTTAACTATGCATGATGTTTAGTGATAATGAAGTTTACTTGTCTAGAACACCCTAGCTCTACTTCACATTTGGAACACACCGATATCGTTATTAACAGATAATGAGGACGGTGGTTAACTAGTTGAATTGGAAAAAAAAGTCTATTATCAACCAAACCCCACAACATGTGTGATCGGATAAAACTAGCGACATTCGTATAACGAAGCATGTATTTAACCATTACGCCACGGAGGCACTGAAAAGATTTTTCTACGCTTATAAACTGGAGGGTTTTGCAGTTATGCTGTGCAGACGATCTATAATGAACCCAATTTGACTGAATGAATCAAATGATATACCTAAACTCCTATTACACTTAGCCTCTAAGTATGTACAACCGTATCTCCTGTTTCTACTGTCAAATAGTAATGTGTTAACAATACTGTTTCGGTTTGAAGGGTGCTGTATGCTAGTGAAATTACTGGGGTATCGAGACTTATATCTCAAGGCAACGACCGCAATGTGGTGTTGTGTATATAATCTTAACCAGCGCTACGTTGTTATGGGCAAGCGTATCTTCGTAACGTCTTACTATCACATGAACGCCTTGCTCGTCTCGTCGCCTCGACAAAAAAAAATATAAAAAAAATCGTCTAGGAATGCTAATTTACACAAGTTTCCATATTTTTGTAAACACTACACGCCAAGCAAACCGCAAAACAAACGGATGGCCTGGGACGTTTATAACCGGCGATATTTTACGGGGCAAACGCAAGACGTAAAAGGGCACATAACTTTCGTCTGACAGTAAAAGGTCTAATTCCGAAAAATAGTCGCGAGCAGAGTGAAAAATCGTAAAATTTTACGCTTTACGATGGTTTGTTGGGACCACTGAGAGCGCCGGCTCCACTCTTGAAGAGACACTTCTGTGTTTTATACCTCTTCAGTGGCTTTACTGAATGTAAATTGAGCGGTGTCATATACTTAGCGACAGCTGTAACATTTAACTAGAAGTCAAATGTAACTCACACATGAAAACCTAAAATAAAATAATTTAAAAACACGTTTTAAAAGAAAACGCGGTAGTAACAAACCATTTACACATAAATACTTGAAAATTTAGACAAATTTATTACTTCTATTCTATCCGGGTAAGTATTGTTTTAACTTATAAACTTGACAATCCCCTCAAAAACAATTCAATCATTTTAAGGTTTAAATTAGTTTATAATAACAGTTATAACAAAATTGGGAGATAAAAATTCTGTGGCAAAAAACCAGACTAAATTACGAATTGTGGGGTATGAGGGGTCCAACTCAACAATTCATAGGACCCAAGCCAAGCTCATCTACACGTGGTGCACTCCTCTGCTATTCAACAAACGAAGCTCTGGGTCCCCACCAACCCTCATTGGGCCAGCGTGGTGGAAGACGGACTAAATCCCCCAATTATTGGAAGAGGCTTAAATCCAGCAATGAACGTCTATCGTCTGAAGATGATGTGTTATGTATTGTAGGTACAAATTAGTAGACAATCAGAATTAAGAATTGAAGTCCGGTCCAGCTAGTGAAATTACTAGGTTAATTTCACATGCTAGATTTTAAAGTGATAAACGCAGTGATGCTGTGTAAAATTTTTAACCGGAAGTCAATCATAGGCTAGTGGTGTGCTGCTTCACAATTTTTGTACAGTGTTGCAAACGATTTTATAAATGAAAGAAATTTTCGAAATATATGAAGGTATACATTAAATATAAAGGTGTGGGGATACATCGAAAATAATTCCATTCATTCAAAAAGTACTGCGGATGAAATGAAACGAGAGGAAATCGTAATTGAATTTCGCGTTAATCGAGTGCGGGAGATAACTACGTTTCGTTAATGTACCAAAGTATATTAAAATTTTTTTTGGTGCATTGTTAATTAATTGTTAAATACTTTTGTTTCTATATAAAGTTACAATTAGATATCCGGTCTCAATGTTTATAAATATTTCATCATAATCACATAAGTATAAGGAAATCATATTTGTAAACCTTTTATTCGTACTTGTGAATATATTAAATTAGTATGTGTTCCGGTTTCAAGGGCGTTGTGGCTACAGAAATTACTGAAGTAACGAGACGTCTTGTCACAGGGCGGAAAGCGCAATGTGGTGTTTTGTGAATCGTCAGATGAACGCCTTATTCGTCTCATCGCTTAAGAGAATAAAAAAAATTATCAACTACTTTAAATTTTTCATTTATATACAACATGGATTTGGACAGAGTAATGGATAAATGGCCTTATGGAAGAAGACTAACCTATGGAAACATTAAGAGAACCGTTGACTATTGTAACATGCTCCCTCAATTTATTAGAAAATGTCATACATACGCTATATACTCACGAAAAGTTACACAAACACAAAAATCTTTATAAACAGTGTTTGTGCTACAAAGGAGTACATTAAACATTAGCTATGTGATATTAATAAAAAATAGCTGCAATACAATATTAAGTAAAACTGATAAACATTACTCAATACTTACGACAATTAAAAATAGAATGGAAATAAATATATAATACATACATTAAAAAATCTATAAAATTAAGATGAATTACGGTACAACAGACAGTAGAAATTATTTAATAGTTACAAAACGTTTACTATTTCGCGATATCAAGTCGATAAACAAACTTCTATGTCAACGGCTAAGTGAGGCTCCAAGTTTAATTTCGCAACAAGCAATGCCCCGCCGAGAAAATTCATATTAAAATGCGTATTTTGCGACGAAGATCCGAGACAAAGCTTCGAAACTTTGTCTTTATCGAATCAAAACGACCAACTTTTAACAAAATCTCCATAAGTAATTACCAACTTACACCATCCAGTACAATTTTAACAGGAAAATATAATGAAAAAAAAAATACACAAAACGATAGGGAAATTTATAAAATATGATCCACACTGAAATAAGTTTTATTTTAATACTCACGTAATATCGCCAGCTGTAAATTTCATTGAAGTATAATTCCGTCTGAAGCATTGAAAGGAAATAATCCACGATTAATACTAATTAGATACTTAAAGTGTTTACATTGAAATGTTCCTTTAACCAGTATATTTTTTAAGAAAAAATCTTTAATTCGTACCATTTTATTTTAGATTAAACATAGGTTTTATTTACCAATTTAACGAAAACACCAGTAATAGTGAATTGTTAAATCAATCTTATTCGTATATTGAAATTGAACTAAAGGCTAAGTGCAACACAGTATATTGTATATATACCTGTGTATATTCTCTCTACTAGAACAGGACGCTTTCTTTCATAATAAGAATATAAGAGATTAATCGTACCCTTTACATTGGTCAAGTGCGGGTTGGTAAGATATTAATATACTAAGAACTAATTTACTTTCAACAGGATATCAGAGTATTGTACTATGTGATCACATGAGCGCTAAGACCTTTGTCAAACAAATTTGTTTTAATTTCATTAATTTCGGTTTAACCTAACATACATAAACATAAAATTTACTAGATAATAACGTTTTTAAAAATACATAAATCACTAATGTTATTATTTATCTCTGAGTCTAAATTACCTCTCTAGTCATTAAAGGTCTCCGATTCGACATATCTTTGATTATATTTCTTATGTTGCTCGATTGTTATTTTAAAGTTGCCTCAACATAAATAATGTTAATTTGTATGAACAAAATATTAGAAAGTGATTTTTTATGAAGAATATAACCAGAAGTATAATATATATGCTGTGCATCAAAAAACGTGGAGAAAAGGATTATATTTGAAAGTGTTATTAAATTAGGTGTATATTTATATAAGTGCCGTACGACGTTAACTCCAGTACTTCATCGGGTGAAGTGAGTAAATTTATGTGAAAGATTCAAGGAATTTATGTGCAGCACTAAAGAGTTTTAGACTGCAGCAGTAAACAATTCCGAAGTAACGTAATGAATTTACAATGTACGTGCGGATGCGACTTGAACACAACTCTCTTGGAACTGTACTGGATGGCTAAGTGCGGGTTTAGTGTGCAGATACATCAAAATAACAATTATCAAATAAACTAATTTAAATTTATGTACAGTTAACATAAATTGCAACATACTGCAACTGATACGTGTAGCTGAATATCGAGCTGTCATTCTATGGGATAGATCTATCTTCAGCAATAGACTAGTCGATATAATCATGAATATTGCTTTAATATTACTAATACACATCTAAAAATCATCTTTAAATATAGACTTTTAGATTGTTTAAAATATTACAATCACTACTTTAATAACTCTAGCAAATAGTAACAGTCGTAGAGATGGAATAATTTCAGGTAAAAGGATCGTTTCTAATTGTATTTTACCAGCATGAGAAGTATGACGAGTATACTAGTAACTAGTATTCTTGATGAAACTGAGCGTCCTTAGGACAATGTTGAGCAACGGATATAGACTAAATTATTTAAATGTATGCACAAAACGCAAACGTTAGGTACATACAATTTTATGACCGGGAATTTATAATGATTTTCAAGTTTATAATATATCAGTTAAGTGACCATATCATACAGTGCGTAACTATATTAATAGCTTAATTAAATGTAAATTGTAATTAATTATTCGGCAGTGTAAAATATCATGGCGTAATTAGTAACGATACGGTGCGAGATAATTTGTATTAAACATTATAAACAATGCATGGTGATGAAGTGATTACCTTGTAGTTGTAGACAAATATGTCGCTGTGGCCCGGCGCCATGGGGTTGTCGTTCCTATCACCAATCACCACGTGCAGTATAGAAACTCCCGTCAATCTTGGTGTGCCTGAATCGGTTATCGCGACCGGTATCTTGTATTCCTTCCGCTGTTCTCTATCGAATGAAACTAGAGTAGAAAGGATGTTGCCTGTGAACAATTAATAATATATACAAGACTGTCAATAAAAAAATCAGACATTAACATTTACAGCATATCATTAAAAGATTGGTAATAACTTTACATCTTAAAAAGTTATTAATATAAAATAGGTGCTTAAGACATCTGTTTAACAAAAAAAAATTTCAAGTAAATTTTTTTTGTTGATTTTTTAAATACTTACATACAAACTCAAAACATCAATAAAAATTTGAGAATCAAGGATTTTAAAATAAGAATACCTCTTGCTTGGCTTCGGAATCAAACTAGGGTCCTCTGTATTAAATAACAAGCAGTTAGCCCGCCCGGGAGCTGTAATTAACTGCGCGAGGTAACTTACTACGATATTTACATAATTTATATTGATCGACTTATTCAAAACTATCATTAAATTATACAAACATAACGGCTGCGGTTTGTAAGTTAATTCAAGTTGTTAAGTTAGTAAAATCTGTGGGTAACAAATCGTGTCGGGACTCCGCCCACTTCAATTTATTTCAATCGGCTATCAATATTAGCATACGCCTTCAACGTTATTTAACAGGTGAACGGGCGATCAGAAACAAATTCGCAGCCTAAGGCGGTGATATGCAGAAATAAGCCTTTTTATTTTAAGCTGATATATTTTTTTTCATATATCGAAACATATAGTGTTATCCTAAGAAAATTACTAGCTACAGTCTTAGGAACACAGTAATGTTTGCTTCCGCTGCTCCGTCGCCAAGGTCTAGGTATCTACTACTGCAGTTCCTTTTTCAGCAGCCAAAAATAGCGTGGAAGCTTCACTATGTTTCGGTTTGAAGAGCGATGTAGCTAGTGAAATTACTAAAATGAGAGACTAATGAATGAGACTTAATATGTTACGTCTAAAAGCGACGAGCGCTGTATGGTGCTGTTATTCTAACCAGCGCCACGTTATGTGAAAACGTATGAAATACCATCCACAAGAATGTTCCTCTCATCCCGCCACTATTTCGTATAAAAATACTTTTGTTTGGCGGCAGTTCCAGGTGGCTTGGTGGTGGTAAGCTGTGGTGGACCTATAGATAATCTTCTGAAAGAAACATAACCAGTGATTCATATTTCAAAATCACTTAACTTCAGATCAGACGTCTTGAAGAAAAGAGTGAATAGGCATTTGCTAGGTTAATGCGCTTTACCATCATCGACCACATCTTCACCTTAACACCAGGTGGGATCGTGGTCAAGCATTAATCTATACATTCGTAAAAAAAAGATGATGTTATAAACGCAATGTGCACCAATATTGGAATTGAAATAGAAATCATATATTAACTTTTGCTTTATAGTTTATATATGACCTCCAACTTAAAGTTTATGTAAAGTTTAAACTGTTAGTAAGTAATTCTGTATGAAAGTGCCGAGGGTAGCTCGTACGATCGGAAAGTTGTTGCAAGTGAAAAAGTTTATTTCGTTTTGGTTAAGGCGCGGAATAATTTCCGCAGATGTGGGTTACAATTATCAACACGCGAACTTGAATGGGGAGCGACGAAACTGCTGGAAATTGAATTACCACTTCCAAAACAAAGTTCAGTCAGGTCGCGCCCGAGGAGCCGGTTATTGCATTTTAACAACATTAATTGATCGGAACTCGATTTTGAAGGTTCTTTGGAAGCTGAGATTCCAAGCCGAAATAGGAATAGCAGCGAAAGTGGTTTAAGCCATGTAAATCTAAGTAAGACATTGCTACTAATTTTTATAATTTTTAAATTATATAGAAAATCCATAAAAATTAATTATTTATCTACAAAATTGCTAAAACGATGCCCAATGCACATTTTTGACTTATCAATGCATTTTTCCGAGCTAAAAAATCTGTTGTGTTAAAAACTTATTGCAATACCATAAGTAAGCTAATAAGATCCAAAGCTTTTTTACTCAAATCAGGCGACGAGACGAGTATCGTCTTCACCTGATGTTAAGTGATACGTTTGCCCATAACAATGTTGCGCTGGATAAGTTATACATAATATCACATTGTCTTCGTTGCCTTCAGACATTATATGTTAAATCTCGTTACCCCAGTAATCTCACTATATTACAATTACCTTCAAACACAGTAATGTTTGCAAAGTACTGTTTTTCGGCTGCAATAGGAGCTGCAGTGGTACCTACCTAGATGGTGTACCCATCACTAGTAGAGTAGTAAGTAGTATAGTATTAAAAGTATTGTATTACTTAACTACCTTGTATGTGGAACTTGGAGCGTATATCGAAGCTGGCTGAATCGTTGAGTGCGAACGTGAACGGGGGCCCATTCTCCGCTGAATCGTAATCCTTTGCAGTTAACACCACCACTTGACCAGGTAGCTCGTTCTCGTACCATATCACCGGTTGAGTCTGCGAAGTTAAATATTCAAAAGATATATAATTGGAAATATATAAATTACTAATAATTTAAGCCAGTGTTTGTTAATAAACTTAAATCTCCAAAATTACTACATCGATCACTATACAAAGAAAGATGTTAAAATATTTTGGCTATTATGTTACTTCTCTATATATATGTAACTGTAGCCTTAAAACGATTAAAACTATCTCTTTACAGACATACATAAATATTTTATATATACTCATAAATTCATTTGTAGGTCATTATATACAAATTGATTTCTTAAAATAGATGAGGATGTTATATGTAGATAGTTTACCTCGAGTTCAATTGTGGTCAAAATATGAAACGGTTAATTAAGTACGATAATTAATTATTGACGCTTGATCTAACTTCCTGTTAGTAGCCTAGTTAGTAACTATAGTAATGTCTATATATACCATATAAGTAACAATGTATTGTATTAATGTATTTTGGGTAGCGATAAATATTAAAATAATTAAAACTTTTCTTTAACAATACCTGAAAGGTAAGTCGTTGCGAAATAAGTTATTTACGATAGCAATATAATTCGTTCATTAAAGTTGTTTAAGTCATTAAGTTACTTGAATAATATACAGGTGTGGTGGGAACTGTCCTGACGGCGATTATAAATTTATGTAACATACAGAATGTTTATATAATATATAGAATAGATGGCGGATTCCAGATTCATGTACACCGAGTTTTATGAATTGAAAAAATCGGAAAAAACCAGGGCTCGTTTAATTTTAGATTCACCCATCAAATGTCCCATGTTAATCATAAGTAATATTTAACAACATATTAAATATACGTAAAGTAACCATATTTATAATAAGACGTCAATTCGATTTGGGCACAATTGTCTAGTGACAAAGGGTGAAACCAGATTGAAACTCATAATGTAACTGGACTAGGCTGCGGTTTTAATCTAATACTAGGTCATAGGGCGCCGGGTACGGCTTCTGTTAGTCACACAAAGCCGTATAATAACAAATATTAAAATTTATTCAATTTAGCCATCCTATTAAAGGTCCTAATTTCATGACACACACTGAACTTAATTTTGTGAACAGAAAATTTTTGTTCTATGCTTCTTTATATTTCAACCGATAAAAAAGCTCAAATCAAATCAAAAAAAAAATTTAAGGTCTAAGAAAATACATTTATTTAGTAACTATTAAATATCTCTACATAACCTAGCAAAATATAATAAAAATTTACGTAAAGTTAGTTAAAAAAGGCAAAAACTAAAGAATCAGGGTTAAAAAATTACTCGATAGAAAAAGTCGTTGATGTTCACATGAAAGTTTAGGGTAAAATAAATTATAAAAAAAACTATTCAACGAACTAAAATGATTATAACAAAGGAAAATAGTTTTACTTTTATTTCCACTCAGACATGTTTATAGTTTTAAAGCTCTTTTGTACCAAAGCTTTTAATAAAAAATAAGCTCCCGCTCTCGCGCAGATTTTAATACTTCAAAGGAAAATACAACAAGAGCGTCCGCGGGGTCTCACAACTAAAAATATAAACCGCGTGGGTTTTAAAAAAATAACACAACAAAAGTTCAAGCGCGACACCGTATGACAAATTGAAGCATTTCAAATAGTCGTTAACGAAAAAAATCGTTTATCGAAGCTCTCGAGTTTAATGGGGAGAGAAATTAGAATATTTTCCTCGTACACAAATAGACTTCACAAGGAAACAATTTTCAACATGTTTATGAATCGACAATCAACATAAATTTTCCGAAAACTTTTCTTATTTATGTAACTTTCAAAGATCCTTCGATACCCCGACGACACGTTAAAAGGTATGCGTTAAGTGGAAAAAGTATTAAGCGATGATATTTTGCTGTTTTTAACGTTAACTAAGTTAAGGCATAACTTTATAATAACTTGCGGACATAGCGCAAGTGTTTGCGTTGCTTTCATCAGCATACTTCCTTTCTTCGAAGAGGGAATAAGTTTCAAAGAGCATTCGTTTTACGGATGCCTTAACTTTGCCCGAGGAAAACATTTGAAGGGAATTGTTGAAAACAGCAGTGTAACGGAAACAGAAGTAGTTGTACGCCAGTGGGTGGGTACATCGTTAAGTATGGAAATAACAGTAATGTTTTAACTTCAAGGTAGAACAAAGTTTACAACTTTTTAAGCGAAAACAGCTATGATATTTTGACTTCTCCTCTGCGTTCTTTAGATAAAATGCATCTTAAGTAAAGTATACACATAACTTAAGATAACTTACGAGTCTTAAGCTGAGTTTCATAAAAAAGGTGGTTTTTATTTTCGAGCGCAGAACTTAAAATAGTGATACAGTAGCTCTCACTGCTCCGTGTTTAAACGTACCAGATAATATAACCGTACAATTTGAAAACAGGTTTTTTGGTAAAGTTCACTTCGAACAGGTAATTACTTATTAACATAAAACAGCAACAACATAATCTACTACTTGTACTTGGTCCTATTTTTTTGGCGAGAAGAGCGAGGCGTTTACCGATGGTAAGTGATACCCTTTCCCATAACAACGTGGCGCTGGTTAAGATAGTATACACTGCATCGCATTGAGTTCCGTGCCTTGACACATAAGTTGTTAAGATTCGTTACCCCAGTAATTTCATTAGATTACAGCACCCTTCACACCGGAACTCAGTAATGTTTTTACATTACTTTTTGCCAGTAAATATAGTAGCTGCGGTGGTAACTACCTAGACGGTCTCCGATAAGAGATACTTATCACTATATTTAATTTTGTCATTTTTTCACAACTTACCCTGAACTGACTTTATTACCTGCGTTTTAGTACCACATACACATAATTTTTAATAAAGTTATAAGTAATTTTCATACAACAAATAGACATTTAGTTTAAATTTAGTATATGTTAAAATAATAAACTAAATTGTATTAGATCATAATAATTAGTCGACCATATTCTAACTCAAGAATGAAACGTATAGAAAGAATATAATATACATTCATCGCTTAAAAAAGTAAGTCAAAATTTAAAATACTTTTCAAAAAAAAGTCAATCATATAGATAACTTTTTTTTTTAAATAAATAGAATGTTCTCGAATTCATTCCGGCAGACATGGGTCGGGGACAGGTCTTATGACAGAAACGAAGGGCCAGTGTTTAATTCTGACTCCAACGTTTTTGCTTCATCCAGTTTAATGGAAACGTCGGAAGCAGGATGAATATTTCATATAACGTATTTTATCATAAACGAAATGCACAGCATCAAAAAATATAATAACTTTTATTTATATTCCGTTCATCGAAGATATGGAACATTCATCACAACTACACACTGCAACACATTGAGCTCGTTGCCTTGAAATATATAAGATATTTAATATCGTTAGACTAGTAACTTTATTAGTAACAACACCCTTCACACTAGAATGCAGTAATGCTCGCATACAGTTGGGTGAAAGAAATAGGGGCTCAGGTGTTACATAACTAGACCGTCACAAACTAGTGACGGAGACTTACAAACAGTTAAGATTATAATCATTGTACAGTTTTAAGTTTGAATATGTAGAGATTTTTTAGAAATATGTGTCAACACAACCAAAAAAAAAAGTTGTTCAATGGATAAAATGAGAGAAAGTTTTGGAATTGATTTTTCTAGATTTAGCTTAACTCTCTAAGCTAATCGGCAAAGAGGGCAAAAACTTATTTTAAAAGGATCTGGGGGGATAATTTGTTCAAAGTTAAACCAATTTTGCGGAAGTCGATATCATCTCGAGTATGCCGACTCTACTATCAAGCTATGCCATCAGCCAGCTCGGCGAATAAATGAATTGCCTTCACTCGGCGTAAAGTTAGATAATGCTGTCTTAATCCTACCCTCGGAGGGCACGGCCGGCTGGGGCCCAAAATCGCACTGGTTCACCATTTTGTATGATGTTACACTGCGAACAAGCTTCTGCAATTAGAAGAGATTGGCATCTAATCGTTATTCTTAACAGAATTTTGTTTTTTTACAATTTTTCCTAAAATTTAGAAATACTGATTGATAAAATGAGTTCATCGTTATCATTGACTTATAAGGTAAAGTATGAGTATTATGAGATGATATGGAGATTCATTTAATGATAATTAAACCTACCGTTAATAATGAGGGGCAATTTAAGATGTGTACATATCATCATGCTAGACCATATGAGCTTTCAAGAAAATCTTTAATGTTTTAAACCGCATGAAAGAAACAGTAAACGATGTTTCTACCACATAGATATTTAATCATTCTACATAAGTTTATAACGCTGTTATAAATTCTCAATAACATATCCTTGGATCCGAAATACAAATTCTTCAAATATATCATTTGTTAAATATAAACTAACAACAACGTAGGAGAGTACTTATAGAAATAGAACAGTGATATTTCAAGGAGATGCTATTAGCATAAGCCAGTCTGAAGTAAGTCCTCCGGGTGCTGAGGAGCGGCCTCCGGCGTTCCGGTGGCTAAGGCGTCTCCGTGTCTGCCTAATGTTCTGCTGAGACAGTGCGAGCCCTGAATAATTAACTCAGTATTGCGGTCCCGAATAAATCAGGATAACTGACGTTGTTCTAAGAGAATGCGACTTTTGCCTTTGCGATTTTTATAACGAACAGGGTTTTAATAATTTCCTCGTTAATACTATCAGTTCTTACAATAATAAATTATAGTCCTTTTACCGAATAGAATGTATTAATATTGCTTTAGTACTTTTTCTTTAAAAATATGTTTGACTTCGATTTTTCTCCTCTATTATCAATATTCTGAATTAGTTCTTGATCCTAAATTTGTGGCCGATGTTATGCAACGTTAAGATTCATGAAAAATTGTTAACAACTAACAATCGCTTATCAGATACGTTACGACGTTACCACGAGTGTTTTATTACAGAGACATTTAAAAGTTATGAAACCTCCATCTTTCAGAATTAACTTTAAATTCTATATCAAGTTCACTCAATGTTGCAAAAGTATCGAATTTCTAACTGTACAAACTTACCGCTGCCTGAGTTACGTACTTTTTATCGGATACTGAACTGAACACGTCTGAGATTAATTGATTACGGCGGATAAGCTTAGAAATATAAAATTCACCTTCTGAAAGCTTCCTGTTTAGTGTATACTAAGTTAAAAGTATTTTTTTATTATAAACACATTTTTATCCAACACAACTACGCAATTATGTTGATACTAAACAAAAGTAATTATTTGTCATATATCTTCTGTATTTGTTCCTAAATATATTCCAACTTTATTTTTTTCTAAATTCATTAGCGAAAAATAACGAAAGCTATGTACTTATGATGACATTATGACTATGATATATGTTAATACCAAATTTCAGGCATGTAACACAAATGTTGGGAAACTGCCGAATAAATCTTAACGAATAATCGTAAAAGTAACGGGGTAACCGCAGTGCGCGCGTCTGTATTGGCTCTATAAAGTATATATAAAGCCGAGAGGGTATTTGCATAAAAAAACGACGGTGGGAGTTCACGTTGAACAATCGCTCTTAATCATGAAATACGAGATCGCTTTGAGTACGGACGGGAAACGATAACTTCCCCGCTCCTCTGCTTTTGTTTCGCGGCATTTTGTAATTGCGGGCATCTAAGACCGGCGAGGGCAAGTTTTTTGGAATTTTTTTTTCGCAATCTCCCGTCCGAAATTGTTGTTCACAGTTTCTTAAACGTTCCTATTCATAATACAGGCCCAGGTAGATTAGAGGCTGCGAAAAGTTGGGGGAGCGTTACCGCTTGAATTCATTGCGGGCGAAATTTAAACACCGAAAGAGGTGCAGATGCTTTTGACTTAGTAGTGAAGCAGAGATAAAGTTGCTGCGTGGAATAAAGTTGAGGGTCTGCGCGAAGCTGTTTTCTTAAATAAATCTTCTCCTTATGTTTTAATTTAACGAATTTATGATAAACAATAAGGCAGTAGTTAAGATGCATTGCACTATGCTGTTATTAGTCGTTTAGGAACATAACACATTAAGTGTCATTACCCCTATAACTTAACTATGACGTTCTTCAAACCGGAACAGTACTACTTTTTTAGGCGGAAATTATTGATGCAATTGTAACTTACATAGACTGTTTACAAGAAACCGACTTGCGTAAACTTCTATATATTTTTCAATAAAAATTATTGATGTGTGATCAAGTGTTATTAGTGATCGTAAACTTAAGAACGATTTTCTCAATCGATTAAATATAAAACAGCATCAATTAGCAGTTAGCTCATAAAAATCTATGCAAGTGTTGACTATTAAAGTACGCTTGTAGCGATTCTTTAGTGTGCCGTAAAGAAAGGCCACTGCTACCGACAACGTGAAATTGCGTGCTTTTTATCGCAAAAGCACAAAAAACCTGTAATTAATGTAGCGCTGTGAACGACTTGAAAATTAAGCTGTAAACCAGCAGGAACACGATTCTATTAAAGGGAACTTAATACAAATTTATAAGCGAGACGATGTAAACACGATGTATGGATTAACTTTTCAATGTTTTGATAAAGATGAAGGGCATTGTTGATGATATTTTATATTAAAAGTTAAAAGACATTGAAGGGAAGTTCAAAATAGGTTTAAACATTTTCATATGTATTTTAGAAAAGACAATTTTCAATAAATTTTATAGAACTAAAAATAAAGTTTGAATAATACGAAGATAGTCTATTGAGTCTGAGTAGAAATTTCTGGCTAGTGTGGGTCTATTTGTTAATGTACTAATAAACTATGATGTTGAATATTAATATAAAAAAGGAATCTACTTTCAAGTTTAGACTATTTTTATTAAATTTTTTTTTTACGTACTTTCTTAAATGTTTTTATCTCTAAAAATAAACTAGATTCAAAATATTTTAAGCTATAATTTACTTTTAATTTGAAGATGCTTCGCTCTCTCATTATACTATTAAAGTAAGGTTCAGGATAATTATATATAAAACAACTCACGTTTGTAAGGAACGGCGCATTGTCGTTGATGTCAGTCAGCTCCAATATAACTTCAGTTGTGGACCGCAAACTATCAGAGCCTAGTCTGCCCCCTTGGTCGGCCGCCATGATGAGGATCTGCCACCTCGTAAAACCTGAGGGCTGGTCGCGATCCAGCGGTTTGGTGAGACGAAGGCATCCGTCGTTGTCTATCTGGAGGAACTCCTTCTGCTCGTGCTTCACCAGAGAGTAGACTATATTCTGTGGCGCGTTGCGGTCTTTGATGTCTGGGTCGTACGCCTCGACCTAATGTTATCCAAGATTACATAAATAAACATATACGTAGTTTCCATAAAACATATAAAATAATAAAAAACCGTAAAAATTGGCCCAACAGATGCGAAACATGGGAATGATTTTTACACGTTCTTCAATTCCAAATTTTGCTTAAAAAATATTTAGTATAAAGATTTTATACTTTTTTCTTTACGTACAAGAGAAAGACACTTTTAATTGTTGGCAAAGATTTTGATTAAACATTTACATTCCTTCCGTGATCCGTTTGAACATATTAATAATGTATCTACCTTGACTATACACCCTTCGTACAGTTTCTCTTCTTCGATTGTTTTCGTATAATTAGCGAGGAAGACTGGCGGATTGTCGTTTAAGTTCTCGATGTTTATAATGACTTTCGCGTAATCCTCGAAAAGTCCGTCGAAGGCCTTCACGTCGAGACTGTAGCTCGTTATGTTCTCGTAGTCCAACTCGTTGTTAACTCGAATCTCGCCGGTGAAGTTACGAATGACGAATGCGTCGTAAGTATTTCCAGCTACTATGCTGTACGTGACAACAGAGGCTGCGAACAAGTAAAGTTAAAAGGTAAAGCTTCATCGTGACCAATGTGTCAGATTTACAATCAATTCCATGATTATCGAGGAAGAAAGAGGAGGGGCGTCGGGGCTGCCCATCGTAAACGAAATATTAAAGAAAAAGTAAAACGAACAATTCAATAGGAATGATAACATTTTCATCAATTTCTATTAAATACACTTGAGAACTTTATGCCTTTCATATAAACATGGCGTAATAATTTTTAATAAAAGTATCAGTATTTCTATTTTCATACGTATGTCAAAGTTTCAGTGAATGGTTGAGAAACGCGAAATAATTATATAATGATGATATTCGTAAATTCCTTAAAACATATATATTTTCCAAAGAACACAAATGTCAGAGCCACAACGCCCACTCTAAAACTTGATAGCTACAAATATTATTTCGCGTAGGTTTAAGTTGAATAATTTTAAGTTGCCTGCGGGTATACACTACAGCCGCCTTTTAGTTCCCATGTTTTCTTATAAAGTTATCCAAAGTCTCTCTGAAACGCATTTTACTACTGGTTAGGTAGGTCAGCAAACATTACTACATCTCGATTTGGAGGAAACTGTTGTGAATTTTAAAGCGATGATTTCAATGTACTATATTGCCATTTATCTAGCGTTAGGTTGTTTTTAGCAGCGTGATCATTTACCACAATATCATCGAATATCGATACGAAATTAAAAAAATTAGTATACTTTCGCAAACAAGTTTACCTGTATCAATATCCACAGCGGTGACTTGTGTGACCAGTTCGTTTATATTTGCATTCTCCGCTATTGACTCAGCGACGTAAGTTTCTTGTGTAAAATGCGGTCTGTTGTCGTTCTTATCAGCAATTTCGATAAGGAACACTTGTTGACCGGCGTTGTGTTTTCCCGGTATAAGAGCCGATTCGGAATTATCAGTTGCTATAATTTTGATATTGTAGAAACTCCTTTCCTCTCTATCGAACATTTTTAATGTTGTTATGTTTCCGGTAATGCTGTCGATAGCGAAAGGATCCGACGGGTCTCCTAGTTCGTACGTCACTTGATTGTTAGCTGATGTACCGTCGGCATCGAATGCACGAACTTGCATAACGGGTGTACCTGGCGGCTCATTCTCTAAGACACTGCCTGATCTAATTTCACTAAATATGGGAATGTTGTCATTGACGTCTTCGACTTCTATTTGTATAATGGTTTCTGCAGCCAATTTGTAGTTGTTCTAAAATCAGAATATACGATATATACATAAGCGTTTATGAAAATCAATATTTTAATAAACAAATCGATGATTAAATTTGCAAAATCCTTACCTGTATTCTTACAGTTAAAGTATAATCGGTGATTTTCTCATAATCTAAATGATTACCGAGTTTTATGTATGCCGAATCGGCTTCTGGTTCCAAGACAAATGTGTGCCACTTGTTTGTTTGTTCCGTCTGACCCATCACTAATTCGAATTGTAATTTTTTCTCTTCCGGTATATTTGAACTGAAAAAAATATAGTAATAATATTTTTATAGGAAACATGTTGCATAAATGCGAAAATTATCTGCAACATTAAAGCCCTGTCTTTTATGGACCTATCCGTTCAATATTTATCTATTAAGACTAAGACTTTCGGTCGTATACATGCTTAGAATTTATTTGTGGCTTATTATTTGAAGTCAATAATTAACTCATACTTACACAGCTCTCACTGTGGCTATAGGTGTATTGAAGTCAGCGTAATTCTCTTTTAATCTTATCGGTTCATCGGGAACTTCAATGAAGGACGGGCTTTTCTTGTTAGACTCTATGACTTGAATGTCTAAAGTAATGGAACTTTGCTGAGGCGGATCGCCCATATCTTTCACTATGGCACTCAACTTAAATTTGTACCCAGGAACTTTCTGCAGGAATAACATCAAAATCACAATTATTGTAACGATATTTTCCCGTTTACGATGCCGCAGAGATCGTAGAGCGATATTAAAGGGTACCTAAAATATTTTATGTTTGGAATCCCGCCAAACCAGTGGATCTTTTGCTGATCTATAAAAATGAACATAGCGAAACATCCAATAACATGAAATTTATTATTTATCAGAAAGAAATGACCAACTTCACACATTTTGTCGGATAAATACAAAATTTTGGTTTAACTTCACCAATATTTAATATATATTATAATTATTGGCATTCGCCTTAAAATACGTAAAGGACCACAAATAATTAGTAAAATAAATACTCACATCAATAGTCTTATTTAAAAAGATTACTCCGTTGTCTGGATCTATATAGAAATAAGCTTGATCTGGTGAATTAGAGTCCAAGCTGTAGTGTACAATGGAATTATTGCCATCGTCAATGTCAGTGGCAGATATCCTCATGACCTCTCGGCCGCTTGGCAGGTCTTGCGGCACCGATTCCGAATATGACTGGATGGAAGAAAAATCATAACATTTGATGAGGTTATTCTATGATTTAAGCAAATAAAAAATTAGAGATTGTAATAACGAAATTATAATAATAAAAACCAATCATTTCATAAATTTTAAATTTTCAGTCGATGAGTTTATATAGTATTTCCAAAATTGTTTTACATTATTAAAATTTTATCACACGATTTAGCGTCTATATTAAAATATAATACAATTCACTTAGACATGTTTTACGCGAAGCATGCCCGAAGCTTAGAGAAAGTTTCGTATTCAAAATAATAATAATCGTGCAGTGTGATAAAATGCGCCTAAGGGGAAAGAGCAGCCTAGCTAAAAAAAACTCATCTACTACAAATGTGCAAAATAAGTGAATACAACAAACACACCGATTATAAGAAATGATTACCGATAACGCCCTGAGCGGCGGCTTACGATCCTAAATCATGCAGCAACATGCAATAGAAGAAATAGAATACTATTCAAATTGTATTTAGTTAACAATTGTTACCAGGGCTTCGTTGTCTTTACAGACTACGTAAACTACAAAAATTATAATTAAAATAAATATATATACAGCAATGGTAACAATCGTACGTTAGTCATTAACAGTGTCAACTTTAAACATTTTTGTGCGAAACGCTCTCTCTCTCTTTTTGTGAAATTCTCTGCTCATTTAGACAAACCTTCCAAACGTCTCCACGGAAGACCTTCGAAAAACAGGCAAGGGTTAATAAAGTCTGCGCCACGGTTTGAGGCTAATGGACGAATGTTCAGTTAGTCACAAACAAATAAACAAAATTATAAACAAACAGATGGTTAATACTTGGAAAATAATTATTACATGCCAATCCATGGTAAGACCTAAAACTTTAACATTAAATAAAAAAATCCGATATATTTGAATGGGCAAAAACGATCACCTGAATATTCATTGAAACACAAATTTCATGTAATTAGCCTAAAAATTTATACACAACTAAATAGTAACTTACTTGAGTACACGAAATTATGACGAAAATAATTCATTTAAAGTTAAAAACAGCTAAACACTATTATGAAAGAAAGTATTAATCATAAAGTTACTTAAGATAGAGCGTTTGCTAATTCTAGCTCTTTGACTTAATATAAAAAGGACTTATCACTAATAATACTCACGACTTTGTCGAAGACGGGCTGGTTGTCATTGATGTCCTCAATAAGGATCTTTATGGTGCAGGCATCGTCAAGCTGGGGCTGGCCGTTGTCACTCGCTCGTACTGTGATGTACGCTTCCTTTTCACGGGAGGGCTCGTCGTGATCGAAAATCTGTAAAGAACCGCCTGTGTTCTTAACTTGTCCAGAAGTAACAATTGTGAACGTACCTCAGTTCCAAGAAGGCTTTAACAATGAAATATAGCGAAACGTTTGCAAAATAAAGATCAACATATGAAAGAAAAATTATAAAAGTTTTTATTAGATAAATTTATCGCTAACATTATAAAGATAAATTTTAAAGGTAAAGAAAATAGTTATGTTACTAAAGTTTAAAAAAGAAAATAGAAAGCAACTTACATCGGCCGTGGTAATGCTGCCCGTTTCAGGGTCAACATGAAACCTCTCCTTCTCACCCGGAGTGGAGACGAATTTGTATGTGACTGTTCCGCCCATCTCGGGCGGATCTCTGTCTTCTGCGTGTACCTACAATTATTATAAGTTTATAATTATCAAAGAAACTTTACAACTTTGTATATTTTAATTATTTTAGTATACTCGTAGGAAGAGATAAGTAATAAATCACATAGCCAAACTTTTGGCATATCATTAACTATCAACGATATTTAAGATATCCGCTAGAAGCATTTAATTACACTACAATTCGATGATTCCTTGTGCATTTTACTCAAACAATATGTTTATACTAAAGTTGAACTATAACAATATGGTGCAAATTTAACTTTTTTTCACAAGCGTCCACGTTTTCGCTATACGCATTCAAAACTTCCAACAACGTCTGTCTTCATATGAACAATATTCAATATTGAGAATAATATTTGTCCATACGTATATTGAAATAACATTCAACGTCCTCCAGGTTAATATATTCTAGGATATTTGAATCTTGCAACGGAGACCTGACTTTGACATTGATGCGAATGTATCCAATAAGCTTACAGGAGTCGCCCATACGTAACGTACCGCCCATACGTATCTTGTTTACATGCCTTGATCACCGAGTGGAGCATTGATAGCTCAGTTGCGATGGAATTTATAGCTATAGGAATCTGTAGTGTGTTAGTCCAATCCCGCACTGAGCTTGAACTACTGGTGAATATAATAAGGAAATCGACATGTACTAAGACTTGAGTACAAGTCTTAAAGACATGGACGTTCGCCTGGTGAAAGAGAACTATTTACTTTAACGTACCTTTCGGTTACGTGAGGCCGAGATCTTTATTTTGTCTGTTCTTTCCTTTTTTTATGTCTTCATTTTTATGTACAGTCTCATTATTATGCTCCAAACATTTTCTTCATATCGTATGTTTCATACCTCATCTCCCAGACTCATTCTCCGCTTTATAACATCTTATTTCTTATTTTATGTCTATAAGTTCTCAAGTGAAAACTATTACTTATTGAGTAAATAAGACTGAAGTGTGGGTGCTATTTAAAAGTTCTACCACCTTTGAATATACGGGCATATCATATATTGACATTTCTACTCAAATTGTACCTTATTGATCAAGACATGGGTAGTATTTTATATAATAATAATATAACATAAATTTGTGGCTCACCGTGAAAACGTAGGTCCCAACAGGTTGCTCCTCCTTGACTGTGGGTTTGTAGTTCAAACATTCGGTAAACAGTGGCTTGTGGTTGTCCTTTACCGCCAGCTTTGGCGAGGTCCCCGGTACGAACTGAAATCGCGTCAGGGCGTGCCCCCACAACGTTATTTAGCTCCAAATTAAAAGAAAGCCTCACGTTATTGGCCCACTACCGACATATACAATAAAATGTTCCTTTCCGCACGCTCTAAATACACAACCAATGTAAACATTTATCTAACTAAACTAATTTCTACTTTAACTAATAAAATTTTATACCTTGAATATTTTAAAACGAAAATATCGGAAATGGGCCAATATTAATTGAATTACCTTTGTCCAATGTTTTTAATGGCTGCTGAAAAAACACATGCAGTAGGTATGTGCCAACGGAATGCGATCTATTCCAATGTAAAATAGCAGTTCAAATTAAAATAACAAGTAAATGTACATTTCGTTATAACAACTCAATATCATACACAACACTGAGATAAATTAAACAAAAATAATCATCACAGACTACAAAAGCATCCGGACAGAAGTAACCAATCAACAACTATACTTATATGTACTTTTTTAATAGAAAGTAAATTAAACTATCATATCGAATTCATGCTTGAACATTAATAAAAAAGTATCATTTTTACAAGACTAATTAGGAATTACTTAAATTTGTATGTACCTTCCTTATTCCCTGTAGGCGGTATAAAATCACCAGTAGTATTAATATTATCAATCATATATTCATTAACTATTATTAAATTACTTACATTTATCCTCGAAAGCTTTAATGGAGATAATCATTATATTTATAATGCATTATTATATTCATGCATATGACATCTATGTATAATTTATATAAGAATAAGCAAGAAAACAATAAAAATCTATGAGGGACGAAGCTTTAAGGGAGAAATGTAATGGTAACCTTATGAATGAATATATCACAGATATGATGTGCGGACGGCAACCCGGCGAATACTTACGGCTGATGTGTGGATGGGCAGGTAGCCATCGAGGTGTCGCGAGTGCCTTAACCTCGTCACGTGGTGCTGTGTGTGTTCTCTAACTGTGGACAAGGAGGCAAACTTTACAAGGAGCTCCGTAAACTTGATTACATATCAAACTAATAATGTATTTAGTTTTTAAATCACAAACCCGATCAAAATATGACCAAAGTTTTGTAAGATTACTAGTAATAATGTACTTTTCTTTAACTGTAGGTATAAACCAACATTTCAAGAGGTTTTTTTTATAATGGACTAATATTTTATCTTAATTTCACATGATTGTAACATGATGGAGAAACATCTTCGTCTATAATGAAAGCTTTAATAACGTCAGGAATACTATTACAGCGGCAAATTTATAATTATAGTAGTCTTCTCGCTGTATTTTTTTGGAATCCACCTGGGATTCCAAAAATTACTATCACTATCTAAAATCTAATCAATGATGACTCTGGGGGGACCCTAGATACGACTAGATAAAAACGCAATGGCTAAAATTCGCGATTTAAAATCTAGTGCTTAATTCAAATTACTCAAACTATTCTCTAGACGTTTATAAGGTTTTACCATTATCA
Organism: Pachliopta kotzebuea; assembly: GCA_018246255.1. Classification (NCBI taxonomy): domain Eukaryota; kingdom Metazoa; phylum Arthropoda; class Insecta; order Lepidoptera; family Papilionidae; genus Pachliopta; species Pachliopta kotzebuea. The sequence continues at coordinate 617 of DWLS01000219.1, read as the reverse complement.
TCTCAAGCCTGTCGTTCACACAGCGAAAATAGAATTTTTATATTAATTATTCGTTAAACCAGGGCTGTTAACGAAGTCAGGCTAATGAGCGTTAATCTGGCTCAGTGAACTACTTCATTTGGCTCAGCTCCCGTAAGCCGCTGCTTGGGACAGCCTGTCAATGAGCCACTAATCTACACTGGGTGCAGGTGTGATGCGTAACAGCTAAGTTAATTTAATATGATCTCACTATTTAGGGATAAACAAATAAGTACAGAACGGCAACAAGAGTAATTAGCACAAAATGTGCTATCCACTTGCAAATATGAATGCAATGTACTAATATATTTTTTAAAACAAGAGCATTGTTAATTTTTTTAACTTCGCCACGAAAAACCTATTTTACGTTTCTTTCCACAAAACATCAATTCTTTAAAGCACTGAAATATGACTTAAAAACACAAAGAAAAACACAAGACAATAAAAAATAACGAACTACATATTCAATAAAGCTTTTTGTCTAGCTTAGTTAGTTTGTAATATTTGAAGAAGACTTTTATTGAATTTTTCATATAGATTATAAATTAATGTATGATGTACAGTTTATGTAAAATATCAATCCAATCTCGAGTAACATC
>DWLS01000218.1:0-36204 GCA_018246255.1 Pachliopta kotzebuea | reverse complement strand
TGGAAAGAAAAGCTTTTCACACCAAAAGTTTCATTCACTCATACAATATATTAATTTGTACATCACTATTAGCAGATACTGCAATATCGATTCAATACTAAGACAGTTCTGTGATCTATTAACATTTGTTTTACACTTTTTACACTGGGTGTGTGTTGCTGGTTAAACCTTTTGTCCTATGTCCTGAAAAGCTTTTTAAGATAAGGACAGTTACAATATAAACTTACTATATAAATCATTACTTCAAATCCTGTCTAAAGTCACGACTTTTGCTTCAAAATCAATTCCAAGACTAACAATAGCGCCATGCTATTATCTCAACGGTCTTAGAATTTAATACAGGGCTTCATTCAATACCTGAACTACTCTTCCTATATTGAATAATTTTTTTTACTTTGTTTTTGGTAATTGGCATTTTATTTAAAGAAATCTAAAAACAAGAAATTGTAAGAAGTTTTGAAAAAAAATTAACTCTTGTAAATTCAGACTAACATCATTAGTTTAATAATAACTATCCATACTTTTCTATAACAATGCGGACTCCCACGATGATGCAGGTATGCTAAGTTTTTGGAAATAAATGTAATATCTTAAAATATTATTCATAATAATAATGATTCATCATTATGTTATCATTATTCTTGATAGTAGAAATACTTTGTTTATATGTGTTTTGAAAGCATACATTCAAAATATGGTTCGCATACGTGGAGCGAGCGTGAAACTACAAAAATGTACTTTTAATCGATTTTTTAAAGCTGACGATAACTATCTAAGTACATAATGTAAAAGTGCTATAATCGAATGCCCTCTTTAACCAATATATAAATAAAATATAAACCGTTAACTCCTCTAACTTTGGCGAAAGGATGTTAATTATATGCGTAATATAACTTTCGGCAGGTGCAATGTTATGGGGCAATTCAGTTGTCTTCGGTTTACATTTCAATAGTGAACTTATTCGTATGTTATCAATAACTATTAATTGCACGCAACTTTTTAAAAAATTTTGGAACAATCAACTTGCTACTTTTAAAAAAATAAAAAGATTATTAATTATAGAAAATTTTATTATATAATAGAACTTTTAAATCCATTGAATTTAACAAATCTAAAGTTAACCAAAGGGAAAGTCAAACCTTTGAATAGCACATAAAATGTAACATTACATTTTCTTGATTTCTTTAATGTAATGAACCCGCTAGGAATATAAGGTATTTTAAGTCAATGACTCTTATCGTATTGGATCTCAGTTCGTTTAGATTCCCATTAAATTATGGGAAGAGGAGATAAGAAATGTATCGTATGAAGTCCGATGCGCAGCAATACTTCCAATTTAAAACGAAATCTGTTTTTCTAATTAAATGAGTTATGCTTTTAAATCACCGAGTTTAGATCTATATAGATCCGAAAGTAGATCACACGGATCTACCTCAAACATAAAAATGATTGTAGAGATATCTTCTGAATTTATTATGTTTATTTATTTCTTTCTCGAGACATAAATAGATATTTATTAAGGTAATGTAGTTAGTCACTGTATTTTATCTAGTAAAAAATATATGTTTATGTTATTGTATATTATGTTGCAAATAATTATACGATTTAGATTTAACTTAGTTTATCATGCCAAATATCAACTAATACATTCTTACAAACTCTTATCTGGCTATAGTGACGAAACTTTTCTGTGTTCATATAGGTAGGGTTAATTTGGTATTTCACCTGAGCTTAAATCGGTTTAATTAATACCAATAATTTTAAATTTTCCAAACATTCTCATTTTTAAACTTTACATCATTTTAATGCGTCCGATAAAACAGAAGTTTCGAAATACACATGGATATTTGCATTGCACGCCTATGGGCGTTTCGGATGCATGTACAGTGAATAAAATGCTATACAGTAGTTTTTAATCCGATACAACTCTACTCCGCGTCAGTAGTTTTACTAGTGTAATTGAAAAATGAACAACATGTGTTGCACCCTTCATTACATACATAAATGGAGTTCGACGAATGGGGATTTTCGCCCTGTCCATATTTTTTTTTAATTTAATTGAAATTTAGGAGATCCCGAACATGGTATAAAATTTTTTCAATCAGTTTTATTGTTTAAAGTGTTACTTGTTAATCAATTTAAAAAAATAACGTATAAAGACCAAGAAAAATCGTTTGTTAATGCGCAAAGTGCATCAGACATAAAACATTAATCTTTGTACACGGTTACTGATTAACTGCAGCTACTTCCCGCAGTTTACTTTAAATTGTTACTCACTTATTCTCAATCAAAGCAAACATTTTAAATTTGTTCAATAATAAATTTAACTTTCCACTAAGAATTCGGCAACACCTCCTTATATTAATACTGCTATTAGATATTTATTTGCTTTTCCTCCATATAAAATGTTACCATTCATATCAAAGAAACGTGATGTCTTTTGTCCATGTCCAACAAACTTCACACTTGGCAAAATTTTAAATAATGAATTTTTTATGTTCACAAATACAGTTGACGAAAGTGTCCACGCTTCTAGTAAAATAGGGCAAGGCGAGACCTCGACCCTCCGACAGATTTCGATCATAGACAAGGACAGCGTTATAATATTAGACGTTTATTGAAAGAAGACAGGACACACGAGTGGCAGGAGATTTATCACGTGACTAATACCGAACGCATCGGCGGGGCGACGGGCGACTCGCTCCATCCCCCGGGACTCCATCAAACGAGTTTCGATCCCCTATGGCTCGATGCAATCTATGCTGAATCGTATTACAATAAATTGTATTAACTCGAAAAATAGTACAGATAGCAAACATCGTCCATCTGCACACAATCGTTCCATACATTGCTCAAACGGCGAAGTAGTCGAGAGTACTCGCATTTCCTCCTCTCAACTATTCTATGGAGATAATTTATAGGTTTTACGAGGGATCATCGGCAAAAGTTGTGGCAACTACATTGCTATATTTCATTTTTGTGAACGGAAATTACCACGTTTCAAGTCGTTTTTGTGTAACATAATACGTTTTATAGGAATTTCACTAGAAATGCTTATTTATTATACAGTATTTCTACAATATAAATTATAAATAAATATGCATACAAAATCACATGAAGACGTCGTAAGATAAGAAAAAACGGACCGTCACGTGAAACAGGTTATCGTCGTATATAGAGTCACGATTGAGGAAACGATCGAACAAAGAGAGAAATATGCACGTACATTTTCACAATTGCATTACAAAATGTATAAAAAGTACCAAACTTAAACCTAAATCGACTGGTAACAGTAAATTGTGAATCTTTTTATTCTTAATGCAAGCTATCATTATTTGCAGAATGTGATTAAAATAATGCTAGTTTATTATCGCTTAAATGCAAAGCCGCTTTGAATACAAATAGCGTGCATATACATACATTATAGTTACGTAAGTCAATAATAGTTATAGTCGCTAACTGTCGTGGCCGTCGCCCTTTAACTTGCGTATCTAAATTGTCCAAAGCTAAAGGCAAACGGCCAAATGGCGTCAACGCATAGTGATCCTTATCTATAAGTAAATCTCAGGGATGGCTTGTCGACTGCCGAGGGTCGAGATGATAACTTAATTGCTCTGACACCGCCCGGGGTTATCCGCTGACTTATGAGGACGTGAAAATTACTACTGTCAGTTTCAACTTTGTTTACCTACTAGTAAAGCAATTATGATTAATTAATTCTTATAATAAAATCCTTAATATGGCATAAAACCAGACTAAGTTATGAATTTTGAAGATATAACTTATCATGTAATCGTTACATTTTGTTACATGATTTTTAATAGTTTTTTTTGGACAGATTATCGTTTTTGTACAGTGCCATTTTTATGCAGACATCGTGGCATTTTCTCGAGTCAATGACAGTTATTCGTATTATTGAATATCGCTTCCAGGAATTTTATTATTAATGGACATTGATTTATAGTCTAATTTCGCGTATATCGCTAAACCAAATCGTGTTGCCCCGCACGCCTCCACGATCAAAATAAACTTCCCATCTAACAAATCCCTGCTTCTCGCAGGCTTCTTACCAAACTAATAAATGTACACGATAAATTCTCTTTGCATTACAATACCAGAACAGTTTGTATGCCCCTTTCTAACTTTCTGGTTGCAAATTTTGTTTTTAAAAACGTTCTGGGGGTGAAACTCGAGCTAAAAAAATTGTCTGTGGAAGTAGAAAAGAAAAATCCATTTCAAAGTTTCCAGATTATTTTCAAAGGTATTTCACGCTTCACTTGATTCGTGTTATCGGAGCCTGTGCTCCTTAGTTAGAACCGTGAAAAAAATATCCAATTAGGCGGCGTAGCACGGAATTCGATCGATTCGATGGCTGACAACTGTCACATAATGAGAAGACAACGACATTCCCGAGAGCAAGAAATAGTTGGGAGTAACCGAACCACCTACGTGCCCACCAGCCTCACGGCCCGTGGCAACGAAACCAATCGATTCGTCACACCGCCACGAAATGCGCTCAGGCCGTGCTCCGCCTAATTAAAACCCAACGGGACGTCACGACATCCATCCTTTTGTATTCATATCCTTTACATCATAGTAATAAGCATCCGCTATTATAAAATTTTATACATGTACCCATTTGGCGAATATTTACTTTTCTTCTCTTTGCCAAATCGTAGGAATACTTAATAATTTAAACTTTTTCCCTAATTAATAGAAAAACTTTATTTATCTTTACTCTTTGTTTCAGCATTATCGTCAATTAAAAGTAATATAGACAACTCTAACTGTATTCTCGTACAAGATGTTAAGGCAGTAACTCACGCACAAGGAATAAGAGATTCTCTATCTACATCCTCACCGTCAGATGGTAAAAACACTAAACCTTGATATAATTTCTGTTTATTCTTATACAAAATTTAAAAATTTCAAATAATGTTTTCAGAATCTATTTCAACCTCATCATTGGGCGGATGGTCAACAACAGCCGAAGCTTCAATAGAGTCCGCTATAATTCCTCAGCAGGCACAGCAAGCTGCACCTCCTCCTTGGTCTCCCGCATTAGAAGTTAGAGAGTTCGATGAATTACACAGCGCAACCATACCAGCATATCAATTTTGGAGCTCTGAATTCCGGAACAAGCAGCCAGCGTATGTGAGCTTAAATTTTACTGTACCCTGGGGGGCAAATTTTGCCGTATACGGCAGGCGAAATGTTGCACCAAGCGTTACTCAATACGATTTTGTGGAATTCATACGGGGCGGTAGAGTAGACCACAGGCTGCGCAGAAGAAGAAATGTATTCAAAAATAGTGCTTTTGATCATAGCCTCGACAACTGGGACGCTTTGTTAGGCACAGTTAGTCCATACTACAGATGGAACCATACAATAAGCAAAAGATCCACAGATATGAGGGTAAATGTTAGTATTTTACAGTATCTTGACACAGGAAGGTGGTTTATTTCTATATACAATGATGAACTGCAGCCTCACAGCGTAGAAATGATAGTATCTGAGGCCGAAGGCGTCACTAACTCTTGTCCGGATGACTGTTCGGGACATGGTTCTTGCTACCTTGGAAAATGTGAATGTATGGACGGATTTGAGGGCCACGATTGCTCTAAAAGTAAGAATTCCGTTGATTTTATTTATTTACCATTTCCCATACTTGTTACATAAGTGATTTGTACTCTTTATTTTAGGTGTATGTCCTGTATTATGTTCCGGGCACGGCGCATACGCTGGAGGTATATGTCATTGCTCTGAGGGATGGAAAGGAGCTGAATGCGATGTTCCAGCACATGATTGTGAGCCAGCCGATTGTTCGGGGAGAGGACAATGTATTGCTGGCCATTGCCATTGCAAACCGGGCTGGAAAGGACTCAAATGCGATGAAGGTATTGCTTGAAACATGTAGTCTTCTAGAGCCTTAAAAAAACTATAGGGATTACGTATATTATGTGTTATAAGAGATGAGGCACTTATTTACTTTATCTTTTCAGAGGACTGCTTGGACCCAAGTTGTGGTGGCCATGGCTCATGCGTTCGTGGACGATGTGTATGTCGAGCAGGCTGGCGGGGTGCAGCTTGCACTGAGCGCGATGCACGTGTACAGCGATGTTTACCAGCCTGTTCACAGCGTGGCGTTTACGATTTAGACGCTGGAAGATGTGTTTGTGATCCATTATACACTGGAGATGACTGTTCGCAAGGTAAATCATATGAAATGTCTAAGAAATAAATAAGATATATTCTTTGATTTTATTCTAATGTGGCATCTTCGTACATCAGTGGTTTGTTCATTGGATTGTGGACCACATGGCGTGTGCGCGGAGGGAGTGTGCCGGTGTGATGAAGGCTGGACGGGTTCATTATGCGATCAACGACCATGTGATTTACGCTGCCATGAACATGGGCAGTGTAAAAACGGCACATGTGTTTGCACGCAGGGTTGGAACGGAAAACATTGCACGTTACGTAAGGCCTTTATCCTTTTCACTCTTTCTATCCTTTGTCAATAATCATCAGACTCTAAAATATTTTTTTAACTTTGATTAAGGAAGTAATAATATTCGATAAACAATCTATATTTACCTATAGCTGGCTGTCCAAATGGTTGTTCCCGACACGGTCAGTGCTTGTTAGAAGATGGCGTTTATCACTGCTCCTGTGCCAACGGATGGGCAGGCAGCGACTGCTCCATAGCACTAGAACTTTCATGTAGTGATAATGAAGACAATGACGAAGGTAATGTAACTGTTTCTTTTTGGATTTTTTGTAAGTTAATGCACAGGAACTTCCAAATACGGAAGTACCCAACTTTATCGTGCGACTGCTGACATCTGACAATAGCACTACCATTTTGAAGATGGCATGACGGACTGCTCGGACTCGGAATGCTGCAGTCGGCCGGAATGCGCTGAACACATCATGTGCCTCGCATCAAACGACCCCGTAGAAGTGCTCCTACGTAAACAGCCGCCCTCTGTCACCGCTTCGTTTTATCAACGCGTGAAATTCCTCATCGAAGAGAACTCAGTTCAGAGTTACGCACACATGGATGAATATTCTGAGAGGTAAGTGTATATATATATATATAATAACAAGATAGTAAACACTAATTCATTTTGAACGTAAAAGATATTGTTTAGGTCTCTCAATCAATATTAACGAAGTATCTTAATATTTACCCGTACAGGATTAAAACAGGTATTCTAATAGTTTTAAAAAATATCTATGATTTCAATTCAAACAATGAAATAAATATGCAGTAAAAAGCAAAAAAAAATTCATCCTATGATATAATTAGTATCTAGCACCTTCACCATTTTTAATCCCGCTCATTTTCCTAAACCTCTCCGAGGATTTGGTGTGGTTATTTTAAGTTATCTCACATTTGTACTTTCTAAATTACTATTTTTTTACCATCTGGTGGAAGTGTTTTGATTTTCCTGTGTTTCATCGCGTGTAAAATATAAATACATTATTTATTGTGATCCAAGCATGATTTTTGGTTTAAAGTTAACCTTGTTTTTAATTTTTTTATGTTTTATTTTTCACACCAGATCCGATGTGTTGTGTATTGTCTAATGTTTATCCCTTGTGTGTGTCTAACCCTACCTGTTTGTCTAAAAAGAAACAATGCGTCTTATAATAATAATAAATGGAATTAATAAATTTATTGATCGCTCAACTCAAGCTTCCGAACAGTTTTGTTTGTTTTCTGTCAAGTAAATTAACAGCTATTTCTGTAAGAATCAACATACATGGCTCGAATCATGACAGACGTTTATTAAGAATAATAAAGTACAATGACTGTAAACATTTGAAATTTTTAAAGGTTATTAAGTCTGCTATGATTCTAGTTAAAACTTTATCCATCTAAAGTGTTTTGTTGCCCCACTATTAAATATAATTAAATAAATGTATAGGAAAATGTCTGATCACTCAAAATTTCAAAAAAAGCAAAGCAAAATTTAATAATATTAGTAGTCAACCCACCTCGCTTTATATGCAAAAGCGCCTAAAAAGTTTGTTTGCATTAAAACACAAGCCGCTTCACTATTTTATTTAAGTTGAAAAGTCTAGAGGTTATATTGCGTTCTGGCATTTGTTTCATTAAACCCTACAAACGTAACACTTGACGGAGTTCCTTCATGCATTCACCATCCGGCATGCTCCTCTACTCCGTGCAACAATAGACCCATTATCTGGATAGATATAGTACTTTCATTTAAATTGCTTATATAAAAATTATTAAAAGTGGTGGTGTTGTTCTAATGCAAACGGGCTTAATACGCGAGCCAGTACATTCGCAAATTAATTCGTAAATTTCATACAAAACAAGTGTTGAAACGCAAATTAACCAGTGTAGACGAGCGCAATCATTGGATTGCGAAATCGGGGTGGTGTTGCACTGAGGGATGTAGGTATCTGTGTAGTAATCTGTCCTGTCTTTCTGTGTCCCTGTGCCGCCGTGTGTCCGCCACTCCTAGCGAGTTCTGGAATTCCTTTACACCATGGTAAGTGTCAGTCAGCCCGCCCTCGCCCCTCAGTGTTCAGTATCTGTTAACCTATTCCCTTTTGTTGCAACTCCTGCATATGTGTGTGATGCCTGCGCCCGCCGCGTGTCCGTTAACTGACACGCGAACGGTGCTACTGACGCTTCTCACTTTTTGTTCACTCCTTTGTCTGTATTCGTTTCATTCTCTATGTGTATGTAACATCTGTATGTCTGTCTTGAATGTTATTTTTGTGGTTGTAGCAAAAGGTATCTTCATTTATAAGACATATAATTTAAACGTTAACTGTTAATATCATTGTATGATTTGTTCCGTTTTTGATATTTTGCCTCCACCACAAAAAGTATTTTTGTAATGTTTATTGTTCTCGTCTACTGTGCTTATATTACTATAGCTCACATAATAGTATATTTGTTATACTATATAAAACTTAGGAAAATCATTTACGCTTTCACGCAGAACGTAATCAACACATCTCGGTAGGTGTAGGGCTTGTAAATTACAAAATAAGGCGCGAATTTTAAATACTTTCGATTGAGCAAAATTTCAACGAACACGCAAATTTAGCTTCAAATAAACTTACCCTTTTATGTGTTCCTTACCCTTTGTCTGCGTCTTTCATCTGTGAACCAACCCCTTACCCTTTGCCCGAGCTCTATGTGTTTAGATCCTTTACCCCCTGTGACTAACCAAAACACAAACTTTTGAATGTATACATCATAGCGAGATGACAGCATTCTCGTCGATATTGTATATTACAACCATCGCTTCCATCAGTTCTCCATCGTTATAATGTTGTTTGTAATTTTGACTATGAAATTGGTGCAATGATTGTATCGTAATGTATAATAATTCTGATTTTAATGAATATTTATGTTACTTTATGCGTTAATGTTTAATTACTTTGCAAAGATCTTTAAACTATGCTGAATTCAATGAATAACGTGTTATTAAATTATTATTGTTATTACCCTCTGTGAGTGAAATATTTTTAAATCTTCGCAATACAGGTGTTCATACAGTATTAAAATAAATTACTATAGAATGACAATGTCTTAAGCTATAGATATTTTAAAAAATCACTATTTATGTTTCGATAGAATCTATTCATACATTTATAAGTCTTGTGAACAAATTTATTAACTCATGCCATATATTTTAAAAAAAAATGCTGTTTTGTAAATTTTCTGATACAAATTGTTGCTGTAATATAAAGAGCGTTGTTTCTATTAAGTCGCCATATCCGAGGAGATAACAGAAAAACTTTTTACGCAGTGCTGACTTTATGAGTGTGTGCTATTGAAACCGCCCCACTAGATTGCCGTTGATGTCGTCGTTCCATTCATAAAAACAAAACACATACAAGTGTACGAGCAATCAGAATGAAACAAAACGGCCGTGGTTGGAGTCAGGGTGGAAGAGGACCGCAGCGTTTACGACGAGAATAAAGTAGAAAAATGTTAACAACGCTAAAGTGAAGAGGAGCGTTTGATTAAACGCTAAAACAATATTTAACATTACAGTTTTTAGCTATATCAATACTTCAATGAAAAGTATCTGATTTTCTGATTACTTTACGAAGCGCGATGTTACATAAAAAGAAAACGAGGCATAAAATCTTAATATATCCTTTTTAATCGTCATTTAATAACACTTATTTAAGTTTGGTATAGATTTTGTTGAATATTTTTTACGATTTTTAGTTTATATTAGAAAATATTTGCACCAATTTCTAGCGTCAAATAACAACGCGATTTACGTATGTGAAGAAATTAAACCTTGAAAGGAAATTGTGTGGCAGCTGTAACATGCATTATAATACCTACATACAACATATCTCTCTAGATAGATTTCCGTTTTGTTACAATACATATTAAATTTTTTTTTACTTTCTCAACATTTAACATGACCTAAACAGAAATCTAATCTAGAACGTTAGCTGATTGATCCTGATACGAGAATGTGCAATGCTAAAAACTTCTTTTGTTTATTTTTTTATTCAGTTTTTATTTCATTCTTCACTTTCACAGAACTTACAACAAAGTTTATAAAGCTCATTAGCACAATTACTTCGCTCAGTTAATGATCGAAGAAGTTTACAAGGCAATATACTTCTTACTTTGAAATATACAGCGAGATATTATTTTGTCTATCAAATAATAAACACGACATCACGTTATATTTGTTAAATAAACGTCTTATTTATCTATATGTATTAACATAGCAAAAAACCACGTCATAAATTAAAGTATTAAAACAGCAATTTAATATTTTTAAAAATCAATTTAAACAAAACTGAACACAATAATTTACAATACAGTAGTTTATCGTTGAAATATAAAACTTTGTTATCCTTAATCTAGTAAAGAAATAATACTAGATATAATATGTGAAATGTTTTTCATTATTACTTTTATGTAACAGTTTAAGAAGATATCCGGTGTCTTTAGGTCACCTAAATTGGTACTGGTGGTAGGTATATACAACCGCAGCTCCTGTTTGTACCGCCAAATAGTAACGTGCAAACAATACTGTGTTCCGGTTTGAAAGGTGCTGTATGCTAGTAAACTTACTGGGTAACTAGACTTCCCGCCTTACGTCTCAAGGCTAGGAGCACAATGTGGTGGTATGTATACCATCTTTACCAGCGCCACGTTGTTTTGGGCAAGCGTACCACATATCAGGTTTGCTTCATCGATAAAAAGAAGTTAGCTATTTCGTTCCTTAACAGTTCTTAAAATATACATACCAATTCAATTAATGTTCTACCAATCCATTATTACAAATTGTAATAAAAAGAAACTTGTACATACGTTTTTCTTACACCCGTTTCACATATATTTAAAAAAGATAATCTAAATAGGCGTTAAATATATATATATATCACGGTGTAAAATGATTGGATAAACTATCTATTTTAAGTCCTCTCTATGGTCCTAATTTTAATACATATTAGTATATTATTTAAAATAATTATGCATGGATAAATGCAGCGATGTGTAATCAACACTATTATGTCACATACTATCCCAAACGTCAATACTGTATTATTACACTACTCGATGTAATTAATTATATCCTTTGTAATTGTAACCAAGCGTCTATATATCGATGTCCGGAATTGATCGATTACTACCACTAAGTGATCATCTGCATATTATTGCTTCCTTAGTTAAATTTTATTTAACAAAACGAGCAGATACGCCCATAACACATGCGATGATAAATCATTTGATGTATAGGACGTAAAATCTCTTTACCTTACTAATTTTACTAGCTTACAGCACCAGAACCGGAATACCAGAACACAGTAATGTTTACATACTACTGTCTGGAACGCAGAAATAACTATTACGGTGATACTCGACCTAGGAATTTATTTATTACTAATTAGACAAACAAACTCTAAGCTCACAAAATGATTATCAAATAATTACTGTACAAAAGAATTGAAGTTACTCCACCTTTTCACTAAATAAAAATAACATAATGTAAAAAACAACAAAAAATCAAACCTTCGATAAATAAAAACAAAACCATAAAGTTTCCATAGAACTTATTTAGAAGTCCTAAATTAAGCTTTTCTAAATATTCACAACACAAATATCACATGTTTAAACAGAATATCACGGATTTAAAATTAATCTTTTCTATTTTCCAACTCGTAAGTTTTTATTAGACTTACTTTAGTATAGGTTTTCCAAACAAAATAATAACAAAGAAAAAGATACGCATATTGCGAACTATTGTTATTTAGGTTTGTTGGTAGGTTGGTTGCTGTTAGGTTTTAAATAAATTATATATGAAAATGTTTGTAAATGGCGTTCACTGACAAACAAATATGTTTGATAGCTTCTGCTCATCAGTCACGCAATAACATAATTATGGTATTTACGCGATGTTTGTTAAGCATGGCACTCCCATAAGTTGTAGAGAACTTACGGAGTCAAATATTTGTTCAGGATGAGGAGCAAACGCCACATTCACCATTAATTGGTATTTGCAGCCAGAGATGCTAAGTTGTTAGTAGCAGTAACTGATGTAGTAGCACCCAATGTTACCTTCAATGATATCTGTATACAGTTTTACATATGATTATCTATATATATACGAACGAGTATCATCATTTGATAAAAGCATGGTATATCATCATCTTTCGGTAGTCGTACTCAGGGCATTGCAGAAGGTTTCGAGAAGTATAGAACGCAACAATATCCCGATACTTTTTACCTATAAACGTTTCAGGAAAGACCATGTCCCTCTCAAACGTTCTTGCTGTCCTTCGACTAACAACGCCACTATGTATATGTCATCCTCCCTGGACTCGCACGTACACGCATATAAAGCGCTAAGAAGCGACCTTCGACCCATAGTCCTTTTTAGTTGATATTTTCTATGAGTAACTGAGGATACTTTAGTCTTATCTTTGGTATTTCATGCCTGCAAACCTGGCATTTAAACTCTAGCCACACAATAGGAATATTATGACCTATCTTATTTTATGCATAGCCAATAAGGTGATAGCAGCGTAAAAAAAGCTGCTGCCTACCTTCTCCTTAAAGTTGCTCCCTCCATAGCAGCCTTGTACGAAACGACAAAGGCGAATATTGCTAATAATTTAAAGTATGAATGTTGATCATTTAATAAATATTGTAGCAAATAGTAGACTTTTGTTCGTTTTTATTCGTAGCTCTTTTAAATATTATTATATATTACCGTAATTACTTGTCTCTAGCCTAACAGAGATCAATAAACGATACTTATTGGTTTGTTTGCAGTATTTTGTCATAATATTTAACAATACCAATATCGTTATTATAATACATCTTATTAATAGACACATATATAAATATGGGGTAACATAAGCTGAACATCCAACTCAAATGTTATTAGAATAAGACATCACCTCGTGTATACCTACTGTGAGTCCTAGTTCAATGTTATGTATCAATACAGAATTTGATTACTAAATTTTATAGTTAACTTATTTATTAACTAACGTTTATTATAGCTTATAAAACATTATATCGAAAATTAGTGCCAGTCTAAAATAAATTATTTTCCTTATAATCTTTTTGTGTCGTTACGTATACAGGATACACAATATGAGGCCATAATAAATAGAATCAATATCTATGCAAGCGAATCTGGTAATATCAAAAAAATTATTAACATGGCAATGGCTTTTCAAACAGTTGCTATTGCATTTTACATGTTATTATATATATAGTTATTTCATTGCATTAAATATTAAAACATGTAATTGCAATAATATTTACATGAAGAATAAAAATGAAGAAGACCTAACAGGGCATCTACAATATATAAGGTAATAAACAATATATCAATTATGAAATGTTGATCTATTTAATTAATATGTTGACGTACAATAAATTCGTATTAAATTTTTATTTAAACGATTTGGTTTATAATAAATATAACAAAAACTACGACATGTTTCATGTTCATTTCAATGATAAATATTTCACATATGCACATTGTAATTTAATAATAAGTACTTTCATTACAAACGATTTCTATTTTAATTAATAAAAAAAATTAAAAACCCTGTTTCGTCGTACAAAAATTAACTCAAACAAATTATGTTGAGTTTTAAACTACATTTGAAAATGCATTAAACAACACAATATTAAATATAATAAGTACCCAAAAACGCTTTTTGAATATTAACAAACCATAAGCAGTTTTGTAGTAATTTTATCAGAATATTTAAATACTTTTGATATTAAATCATATTTCAAATGACTTACATATTTGCATAAACTAAGATTAATCAGGAGAGCGTCTCTAATTTAATTTATGCACACAGATGTGCTGCGAGCACAGCACAGTTTGGTTGTTTTGTGTTAGAATCCGCCCGCATATACATTTAAACTAAACATAGCACAGGAAGCGTTTGTGATCCTAACTACGAAAGACAACCAAAAGGAAACTGCTAAGATAAAACCCATTAAGGGTGACACTAACCCTGCCATACCCTGATATACTTGTAAACATGAAAAACTTAAAGTTTTTGCGCACATGCACAGAATAATTTTTTTAAAATCCAAAATCATAAGCTTTGAATGTAACCTTATAAATAACATATTCTCGTTTTAAAAGTAATCTTGAATATAGGAATCTTATACAAAAGAAATTGTGAACCATATTTAATGAGCGCTTTGTCTAGTGAAATTACTAGACCAATAGCAAAATTTCAATGTAACACGCAAAGTTTTAATAAAATTTTATATATTTAAACCGTCATTTAAATTAGTATTATCATATGCGAGATATCTCAATGATCATTAAAATAAAACTACATTTTATATGAATATTAAAAAATATTACTTAAATCTAACTATAAAACAAAAAGCTATAAAATTTGTAATAAAACATAATAAATACTAACTAAATCAAATAAATTTAACTAAGAAGCTTCTTTTCGTCGAAAAATCAAGACAAACACTTAAATTGACGTGAAATGATCTCAAGAGCAATGCACACGTGAATACTGCCACAGCACACATTATATTTGTTTATTTATTTATTTATTCACTTATTCACATACCTTTGACTACAAAATATATTGTTCAACATATGATTTTATGAACCATTACACACGAACGAACCTTTGTTTATGAGCCAATAGATAAATAGGTTAAACATAAATAACCTTTGAAGCATATTGCCTTGTACGCTGTGCACAGCTCTCCGGTGTCGAACTGACATAGCTTAATATGTGCAGCCGAGTGTCCGTGATGCGGGGGCAAGTGGTCTCGCCCCAGGGGCTCGGTATCATCGGTATACGGGTCTCCGTAGATCGGGAAGCACGATTCGGTTTCACCCTCACTAGACAGGGTGGATGGTAAGTACACGTCGTCCAAACACAACATCCATTGTTAACTTAATATATCAATATTAAGTTAACAATGGATGTAATGTAATTATCAAATTATTCACAAAACATAATTAAAAACATGTCTGAATTATACAAAACGTAAAAGAAATATCTTTATAAATATATCGAAGAATCGGCTATTGTTTAATGGTTAGTGTTTAAGTTGTTGCCATCCTGTTGCAACAATTAAAAGCAAGGCCACCCTTTTCGAAGCGATAAAAAGCTAAATACGCCAGGTGAAAGCAACGGAAGTACGAGGCACAAAGTGAAATGAAGTAATACAGCAAATACGAACCATTAATTAGTATAGCTTACCCCATGTGCTGTAGATCCTTTATTTAAATACTAAAGTTTATTAAAATAATACTAAAGTTACTGTTAGAAGAGCTTCAAACAAAGAAGTTTTCAGGAGACTGATAAATACGAAATATTTGGAATTACAGGATTAGGTTGTCTTATTTGTATTTACTGATTTATGTATATATGTTTTTAGTTATATATTTTCATGTATTTGTATATATATTTATCTTCTTTTGTATTTATATACATAATTGTATCTATAAGTAAGTACATGTATGTACCACATTATAATTATTATTTTATAAGCTTTAAATCTAACTTTTACACTTTATCTACCACAGCATCTCCCACTGCCAGGTTTACTGGCAGAGAATGATTATCGACGTGTTTTAGGTGTTTGAAAGAAGTTATTAAATAAATAAAATAAAAAATAAAGTTTAACTTTATGAAACTTTCACTGATTATTAATATTAAATATTAGTTGATAATTTCTTTACTTTTAAATTAAACATAAGTAATGAGATATTTTCTTTTAACTGTACTTTTAAACATTTATAATTGATTACTTATTATTACTTTTGGTCTTAACTAAATTGTAAGAAAACATGATAATTTGGAGACAAACCTGCATTTACATTTATTCATTCATTACTATTTACAAAAAAAAAATTATGACCGTAGTCAATTCTAGGTAATTAATTTATATCATTCTTAGTACAATTGCGTGACTAACAGAAATATTTAGTAAAGGATTATTATTTATGAATATTTAACTAAATACCATTCGTATGTTATTTAGGTATAATAACCCGGGCTGCACACCGACATTATGAATTTTTTATTTGTGATGAACATATCCGTCGGGCGTAGCAAAACAATAGTTGCTATATTATTATGCAATAAAAAAAAATACTTCATTGAATATGAATTGGATTGAGAAAAAAATATATTTTTCCTAACATGGCTCTTTGTAAATTATTTTGTTCAAACTACATATTAAATAAGTTTTTTTTAATTTTCATTTATTTATACTAAATACTATTGACTATTACAAGTAATCTATTAATCAATAGCTTGACAAATTTTATCGCCTATTTACTTTTGAAATAATTCATTATAAATGAAAATTTTGGAGGAATTTGGAAACGGTATATCTATTATTTATTATAATGTCCGAATCTTAAATTTAAAACATGATAAAACTTTAATGGATTAAATTTTAAATCTACTATATTTAGCTACCTCCATCAAATATTATTTTAAAATCACAGTATTTATTTTCTTATTAAAACATATTTCTTTTTTAATACAAATAAATATTTAAATACTTGTGTTATTTTATAAAGTCTAATACTATACTTTTTCTATAAGTTTTTTTAAATGGCATTAATTCACTTTAAAATTAAATGTGTCGGTAAGGATGTTGTTTAAGAAAACACTTAACCGTGAAGCTATAAAGGTCGGAGACGCGGCGCCTGTCTTCTAAAATTTACCGTATTGATCATGCGCAGTACAACAAATGTTACGTAAAATATCTTAGTACGACGGCTTATCATATAATTATAACAGCTTTACATTATAACCGTATAAAATAATTATTAGATACTCAATAAATCTTTAAACATTTTAGAATACAAATAACAATAGCCAACTATCAACAGAAATGTTAGAAACAATTGTTATTTTCAGTAGTTTCCCTCAAATTGTATTATGTATATAAAAATAACTAAAATTTATTATATTATGGGTTTTTATACTTTTTATGATTAAAATTTTAATACTCTTAAAAATTTTCAAGATTCTCTTAATGTACATATTTATTTTGTCATTAAGTTGTTATTAAGTTTACCGAAATCATTTTCAGGTTTGATGTATTAGTAAACGGAGGTGGAGCGGTAACTTTACAATTCCAACGTTCTCCATTTAAACCACTGCGCAAGACGGTCTTCGTTCCATGGAACCAAATTGTTGTACTACCTCCTGTACAAATGGAACTCAGCGATGACAGCGTCAGGGTCCCAACACCAAGGTACTTTATAAATTACCTATTTTAATCTTTTTATGTAATAGTGACTGCTAGTGCATATCAGACGACAACAACGTAACTAAAATACTGACCAAATTACTTAATGCAGGGCGCCTCCTCGATTAGATTGGTCACCAATGCCTCAGTGGTGGGAAGTTGAAACACCACCTTGTGCTGCTCATGACCATGAAAGACTTCGTCCTGAAGTTGTTGCAATGCCACCATTAGCATCACCCGCGGCTTCGTCTGCAACTACCACGACAGTTATATATCCTGAAGCTCAGGTATATTAATCAATTAAGAAACAATATACATCATACAGAAGCTTCACTTACAAATAATCATTGAAAGATAAAATCATTCGTAGCTAAAACACGTATACTAAATAAAACTTCGACAAAACAATTTAACACTATTATGTACTTAGGATGACTTTTCATCATCACTATCACTAATTATATAAGACAATATTATTTAACATAGCCAAAATTTACAGTATTATATATATATGTATCCTCCAAGTGATTGAAAAAGTGTCTTTTCAACGCACGTAAGTGTGATTTTAATTAAGCTGCTGCTTTTATATTCCGTTAGACCTTAGTAATCAACTCGATGAAAAAGATACTGATTAAAATGATGTTAGATAATATAAAAACTATATTTTTGCAGATCGTCAGTGAATCTATTGGAATTCCGGGCTCGTCTGTGAAGCTTACTTACCGCTCATCGCAGGCGGCCGGCTATTTGTCCTGCGTGCACGTACAATTGACGCGTCGTGTCGTACCCGCCTCACTCGCTCGCGTACACGTTCGCGTTGAAATCGAAGGCTCATTGCACACCCATATATACGAAGCAGATCCTGACCTCACACATGTTTTCGCATGGAACAAACGGAACGTTTATAAACAAAAGGTATTGGCTCTGAAACTTAAAAAAAATACAACTTTTACCCAGTATTCGCTTAACATTTATGTGGAAAGTTTTCAAAAGTTAAAATAACAGAAAATTCTCAAGGGTCATAGAGCTGTTTATTAGTCTAACATACTTAAAAATTATAATAATTTTTAATCGTTTACTATATCCCTCCAGGTATATGGCCAAGCCCAAGCGAAAATATCAATTGGTTATGAATATTCATCTTGTTCAGCCGTAGTGTGGGAAACACAGACAGCTACACTAGCCGGCTTCGACGTTGATATTTCAGATATTGGAGGTTGGGGTCTTGATATCCATCATCATTATAATTTCTATGAAGGAATACTACAAAAAGGCGATGGAGCTTTATTACACTTGAAACAGTATCCCCGTACCGTACAGGTATTATTTAGTTTCTGCTAATTAATATTTTGCAGATTTTATTAACATAATTAGAAAGCAATAAGTAAATTTCATAAAGTGTTAATGAGCATCACTGTAACATTTTTAACTAGAATCTAATACCAACTTTACTAAATATAAAATTACATTATTTCATTGTGTGTATAATTTATAGGTTGTAATGGGAACTGGTCTTCAACGATCGTTAGAATGTCCTGATCATTGTAATGGGAAAGCAGCTGATTCTCGATTGCTTACACCCACTGCATTAACTTCTGGCCCGGATGGTTCGCTCTACGTTGGGGATTTTAATTTAGTAAGACGCATTACACCTGAAGGGGTTGTAACTACTATTCTACAATTAGAGTAAGTTCTTAGAGAATAACAACTACATACATATTTATTAAAGAAAAATATTTTTTTTTCACGGTAATTGCTATTTGCTTCAGAACCACACAAGTCGCGTATCAATATTACATATGCATATCACCAGCAGACGGATATTTATATATATCTGATTCAGAAAGACACCAAGTGAGAAGAGTGCTTGTGTTAGAAAAAGTAAGGGATCCGTCTACAAATTCAGAACCCATTGTTGGAAACGGTGACCGTTGCGTACCAGGTGATGATACTAACTGTGGCGACGAGGGACCTGCAATCAAAGCTAAACTGGCTCATCCCAAAGGTATATTAACTTACAATCATAAAATTCTCCTCTGTAAACTGTTTTGTTAAATTTTATTTCTTAAATGTACTTATTCCTTTACCTTATATCTTTGTTACAGGGCTAGCGATTGCGGCTGATAGAACAATGTATATAGCAGATGGAACAAACATACGGGCAGTTGATCCCAATGGAATAATTCACACTTTAGTAGGTCACCATGGGCATCACAATCATTGGTCACCAGTGCCATGCCGTGGTGCTATTCCACCATATGAGGCTCAGTTGCAGTGGCCTACTGGGGTTGCTCTATCACCGTTAGATGGTTCCTTATACTTCATAGATGATAGAATTATTTTAAAACTTACTGTAGACATGAAAATCAAAGTTGTAGCTGGTCAACCTTCTCACTGCCGTCTAGGAAGTGACGGTAAACCTATTAGTAAAGTAGCAAATAAAACGAATACTGATTTCCGAGAAGATTCTAATCTTGGCACGATACTTGCCATAGCATTTGCTCCAAGCGGTATTTTATATGTAGCAGAATCAGATTCGAAAAAGACTAATACGATAAAGTCTATAGATCCATCAGGAAAGATTATACATTTCGCTGGAAAGCTTCAAGAAAATCTTAAAGAATTAAGTTGCGAATGTAATTCGTCACTCTCGGCAACCGTCATTCCAGTTAATTTCCGCGACGAAGGTGCCGGTTGTCCTTGTAAGCTAAGCGTAGTAGTAGGTGATGAACCCCCAACCAGTACCGAAACTTTACTATCGTCTAATGCCAAATTCCAAACAATCTCTGCCCTTGCTGTTACACCTGATGGAGTACTTAACGTGGTAGACCAAGGTAATTAGCTAATACTAGTAATAATATTTTTTTATTTCAGGGGTACTAATAAACCTTTCTAAAAAATTATTACTTACAGGTTCTCTTCATATATTGGCCCTGAAACATTATTTGCCAACTCACGATGAAAATGGTGAATTTAGGATTCCATATCCCCCGACTTCTGAGATCTATGTGTTTAATCGATACGGTCAACATATAACCACTAAAGATCTGACGTCTGGTAAAACAAGATATTCATTTTTGTATTCCAAAAACACAAGCTTTGGAAAACTCTCGA
Source organism: Pachliopta kotzebuea (assembly GCA_018246255.1). NCBI lineage: Eukaryota > Metazoa > Arthropoda > Insecta > Lepidoptera > Papilionidae > Pachliopta > Pachliopta kotzebuea. The sequence continues at coordinate 15,344 of DWLS01000218.1, read as the reverse complement.
CTGTAACAGATGCTTCAGGAAATAAAATTCAACTCCTTCGGGATTACAGTAACATTGTAAGCTCTATTGAAAATACACAAGATCATAAATTAGAACTAAAAATATCAGGCATTGGCTATTTAACCAAAATTACAGAAAAAGGCACATCGGAAATAGAATTAGATTATGACGCAAATTCTGGATTACTTAATAGTCGTACAGGAGTAAGTATTATATAACTACTATAGTACCTTTAATACATTTAAACATTTTTAGTTTAAATATTAACACGTAAACCTTTTAAATTAATTTTTAGGCTGGGGACACTGTAATCTACAACTATGATGAATTAGGTAGAGTAATAAAAATTATAATGCCATCTGGAGAACAAGTTCACATAACATCTGGACTGGCTAAAAATTATGGCCTCGCAGTTACTGTTTCGAATCCATCAAGCACAATACCTGTAGGAGTTGCGAAAAAATGTGAATATGTATTACACGGTCAATCTTTCAAACAAATCACAATCAACAACGGAAAGCAAGTGACCGAAGGTCGAATATATTCAAATAATACTTTAGTTATCGAAACACCGTGGTCTGGTAAATTTGAAAGTATTGCAGCAGCCAAACACCCATTACTTGAAGCAGCCCTACCAATCGAAGCCGAGATGCTTCATATGTGGTCTCACCAAAGCACAACATTTGGAGATGGATTAGTTAATAATATGTACTCTCTTTACACCTTAGTTGGAGATGTAAGAAATCCACAACAAACTCTTAATCGCGAAATATGGGTAAATGATTCACGTGTTCTAATAATTGAATTTGATCAGTTTAAAAGTCGTGAAACATTCTTTAACGCTGATAGAAACCCTCTCTTCACTATTGCCTATGACGTAGCAGGATTGCCACTTTCGTTTACACCTCATGGTGCAGGAGTACCAATAAACATTTCATATGACCGTTTCTATAGAATTAATGGATGGAAATGGGGCGTTAGTGAAGAAAGTTACAGTTACGACCCCCACGGTATGTTATCAGAAATAACAAGTACACAAGATGGAACCAAATTTATATATTATAACGAAGGCAATCTTGTATCGAAAATTACTTTAGCAAGTCAAAGAAGTTTTAAATATTTATATGACAAAGATGGTGGTTTGACACACGTTCTCTTACCATCCGGTACAAACCATTCCTTTAGTGTACAACCTTCAATAGGATTTTTAAGAGTGACATATTCCCCGCCTGGATCGTCCAAAAAATATTTACAACACTACTCTCACACAGGGGAATTGTTACAAACAGTATTTCCCGGTGATGGAGCGCGAGTTATCTATCGATACTTCACGAGTAATAAAGTGTCTGAAGTTGTCCATGGTGATGGACAGACACAAATACATTACTCTGAGAATAGCGGACTTCCTTCTGAAATCCTTCATGTAGACAGAGATGTTGACTATAGATGGGAGTCTACATATGCGGGTGGTCTTCTAATGGAAGAAAGACTAGATTATGGTGCAAAAACTGGTTTGAGTAATGCAAAAATTATTTATGATTACGACAATAACTATAGGATAATTTCTGTGCAAGGACGAATAGGAGGACAAACACTTATACCTCATCACATAGTTTATAATGGCAAAACTGGAGCTCCAGAAATATTAGGACAATTTACAGTATCTAAACAAAAATGGAATGAAACATCTGTATATGACGGTATCGCTATGTTCTCCCGTGTATTAAACGATCAATTCTTAGAAAAAGAGGTGACAGTTAACATTCATAGAATGGAAGTGTTTCGAATGGAATTCTCTTATGACAGACATGGAAGAATATCTCAAACTCGAACACATACGAGAAATGTCGGTGTCAACACCTATACAAATGTAAAAAATTATACTTGGGATTGTGATGGTCAATTAACAGGTGTAGAAGCTCAAGAACCTTGGGGATTTAGGTATGATGACAACGGTAATATGTTATCTCTAACATACAGGGGAAACACTATCCCAATGGAATACAACGACTTGGATAGAATTATTAAGTTTGGAGAAGGCCAGTACCGCTATGACAGTCGTGGTTTGGTATCACAAAACGCAAGAGAGGAACGATTCCAATACAATTCCAAAGGTTTATTAATCAGAGCAACTAAACGAGGAAGATTTGATGTCCGTTATTATTATGATCATCTAGACAGGTATTTATTTACTTATTTATACACATCATAAAGATCGTCTTAATGCCTAGGTATTCCTTTATTGTTAATAACAATTTTACAATAACTTAGGTTATATTCTCAGATACAAGTATTTAAATACAAATAGCAAGCAGATAATTAATCATTATTTTCTAGTAAAAACAATAAACAATTTTTATTTATAAAAGAAATTATAAATTTGTGATAAAATATTATTTTTAATTTGTAGTGTATCTGTAATATACAATTATTTAAATTTTAGGCTTTCTACGAGAAAAGATAACTTTGGAAACGTAACTCAATTCTTTTATACAAACAAAGAAAAACCACACGAAGTCAGCCATATTTATTCACCCCGAGAAAATAGATTTATGACATTAGTGTATGATGACAGAGGCCACCTTATTTATACTCAGGTATGCAAAACATATAATAAAATATAAAAAAAAAACCAAAAACTTGAACATGATAAATGACGAAAAACTATTGTTTTTGTTTGTAGGTAGCTAGACACAAGTATTATATAGCAACAGACCAATGCGGTACACCAGTTATGGTATTTAACCAATACGGCGAAGGAATTAGAGAAATTATGAGGTCACCCTATGGTCATATTGTTTATGATTCTAATCCTTATCTATATTTACCCGTTGACTTCTGTGGAGGATTGTTGGACCAAGTAACTTCTTTGGTGCACATGGCAAACGGAAAGGTGTACGACCCATTAATAGGCCAATGGATGTCACCATTATGGGAAAACTTAATAGAAAGAATACATAATCCAACTCAATTGCATCTATACAGGTTTAATGGAAATGATCCAATAAACGTCCGACCTCAAAATAAAAAGCCTACAGGTAAATATTAACAAAAATAATTAATAAATACAGATCAAAACATCCTAAAACGAACGTTAAAAAATAAATACATATAATTTTCGTGTTTGTCTAATAAATAATTCTATATAATAATCACGATCGTATTTCAGCCTCTTAAAGCCCACCTATACTGAACATCAAGATACACCCTCGTTCACTCTTTTGATGAAGACCAGAAAAAGGCCTTCATGAAGTCTTCTCTTTCCTTCTCGCTTATTACCACACTGAGATTAGTGGTGATACTATCCTGCTGTCCACACTTTGGATCAAAAAAAATGTTCAATGAAATGATAATGAATAGTTAAAAAATTATTTAGCGAAATTAAACCAAATATTTATCTACCAGAGATTAATGAAAACAATCTATACCTATGATATTTATATTAAAAAAAATGTATAATTTGCTGTTGCCAATCCACAAACATACAAATAAATATTTTTATTTTTATAAATATTTTAATACTAATACTTAAATAAATTACCTTTCAGATCATTTAGCGTGGCTTGAATTATTGGGATACGACACGAAGAGTTTAGCACCACAACTTTACCCCGATGAATTACCAGGTGGATCCGTAATGCCGAGTATTCCTCGCGGAACTCCTGTTTGGGGATCCGCGCCTGTTGATGGCAATCCTGGTTTACCATCATCTATGTCACTGCTACCAAGTGTCTCCATTGAATCCGGTTTCTTATCGCACATGTCTAACAAAAGAATAGCGGACTTTCGAAGTCTTTCTATACCAGCCATGTCTGCTCTCAGGACAGATGTTCTGAATTTGGCTCCGAAAAGGATTGGCTCTGATTCCGAACCACCATTTGGACGTGGAATTTTAGTATCACGTAATTCACGGGGCCGTGCAGTCGTCACTACGGTGCCATCGGCTAATGCTATATATCGTGACGTGTATACATCGGTATTTAATCGATCACATCTCCTGCCCTTCTCCTTCGTCGTGCACGGAGATCAGCAAGACGTCTTCTACTTCGTTAAAGAAGATACATGGCGAGCAGCTGACGACAAACAACAACTTAAACGTATGCAAGGAAAATTAAATGTAACATTTCACGAAGTTGCCGAAGGTGGAAGATCCTACGCGGACGTGAAAATACATGGAAAAACTAGTATTGTGAATTTACGTTATGGTACAACCGCAGAAAGAGAGAGACAGCGTCTCTTGCACCATGCACATGCTGCTGCAATAAGGAAAGCGTGGCATAGAGAACGCGAAGCGTTGCGTAGTGGCTTAGGAGGCTCGCTGGACTGGTCGGCGGCCGAGTTGGACGAAATCCAGAAGGCCGGCTCGGCGGCAGGGTACGAAGGCGAATATGTACATGACGTGGCACGCTACCCCGAGCTGGCTGAGGATCCATACAACATTAGGTTCGTGAAGAAGAGGAGCGATCGCGCGGAACGCCGTCGACGGAAGCGCGAAGAATGCCGCGCGCCCTGGTGGCTCTCCCGGGACGACCTCTGCTAATGACATGCCGCCATCCATATGCCAAATCGTATGAATGTGATTGTCGTGGTTGACTGATGATGGATGAGTGCGTGTGTGACAGTAAGATTATATTTTGTAAATAGTCTCTATTAATTGTTAATTGTTGATGTATGTATGTACGGTAGACGCGAATCCCTATCGCTATGTAAATATTTAATTTTAATTTGCAGGGAGAGAAAGGACCTTTTGAGAGGACTGATATAAAAATAAATGTAATGTATGTATAAATAAGACGATTTATGTGAATATGAAATTATTTATACTTATTTATCGGTAAAAAGCTTCGATTGTGTCCAATGTTCTTATAAAATTTAGATGAAGACTATTTGAAAGAATAATAAAAAGGCATACTTTTTTAACCAAAATGACAGTGAAGTTTTTTTTATAATCCTTCAACGTTAAGTATCGGAAATGATTATAAGAAATTATATGTATGTGATATATGAAAATATTAATAACACGATATAAACACAACATGAAAAAATTCTAAAACTTTTAATCAATTTATTGTGTTTTTCAATTAATATTTTAAATTCCTAATGGCAACAAAAGAGTAATGAAATTAAGAAGTAAATAAATACAGCTTTTTTTAAAACAAATCTGTCAAATAAAAACTGATAAGTGAGTTTGAACTCATTTGAGTTTTACTATAAAATCATTTCGAAATTGAACGCCTGCGAACCTAACGCTCCTTTGGGCGTTCACGGGTAGTATGTATACTTCAGTCCTCAGGATCGGCACAGCCACATTAATTACTATTAAATGGTTCGTGTTAAGATAACAATAAAAATATAATATTGTGTAAAAGTTATTTATTAATGTTTAAAACGCCAATATCTGAACAACGTATTCGTGTTAATTTTTACAATAATAATTTATACATAAATCCATGTCAACGCGTTCATAAAAATTTTATGATACACCTAAATGCAATAAACATAAAAATGTTTATTACATATTAAGATAATATTTACATCATACATCAAAGTAAATAGAAACGGAAGTGTTTAGACGCGACGAGAAATCTTCACAAACCCTTACACTGAATAAATTGAATATTTTTTATATAAAGATCTCGATATTTATATTTTAAAATATATATATGTATTTCATATACGTATTTATTTTATACAATTTATTATAACTTAAAAATACACATTTACAATTGAATAAGTTTAATGAGTTTATTTTACAACAAAAAAAACTACATTGAGCTACAGGTCCGTAAACAAATGAGATCAACAATTTGCACGATTATTCACATGTACTGCAGTGTGCGATGCCTTTGTTAACGGTAACATATATACACAATACAATGCTAAACACGTTATACCATAGCATTGTATATAGAATCATTAAGAATAATAGAAATGTACAGTATTAAAAGGACTACAATTCGTACATATAATTGTCCTGTATATAATTATGGATGGTTTTTTTTTAGTCGATGAGACGAGTATGGCGTTCATTCACCTGATGATAAGTGATACGCTCGCCCATAACAACGTGACGCTGGTTAGGGTATTATACACTGCACAACATTGCGTACGTCGTTTTGAGACATAAAATATTTAGTCCCGTTACCCCTGTAATTTCACTAGCTAAAAACGCCTTTCAAATCGTAATGTTTGCACACTACTGTTCGTCGGCTGCTATAGAAGCTGCGGTAGTACCTACCTAGATGGTCTCCGGCAACAGGGATCTACCAGCAGTAAACAATCAGTACACAGAAGCAACCTTGTCTCATATTATTTACTAAGTTAATATACAAGAAGTAGATGAATTTCTTATGCAATGTCAACGATATAAAACATGAATAAGCCTGAAAATAATCAAATTAACATTTTCTTTTTAAAAGACTATTAAAAATTAGGAGGTATAATTCTGTGAGTAATATTAAATATCAGATGTACTTTATACGTCTAACCTCGCTTAACATCTCATAACAAATGAAGTTATTACCATAGATATGATTTCACATATAGACACAAACATTTACTTACATTCGAACGACCGACTTAATAGAAAAAAATATCTCCGTCTTAAAATTCTATCACGTTATCTATAATTCTGAACACATAAAAATTCACATCCATGTTTATTTTGAACTCGAGGCAAATATGTACAAAAATATTCTACGTGCTGCATTATATGAAGGCATTATTTAAAGCCTAAAACTTTGCATATACTTCCACCAATTACTGCCTACGTGGCGCAATGGACAAGTGCTGGCCTTGTAACACCAACTTTCTTAACTCTAATTCGTGATCTCATGCGAGTTTAATTGGTGGTAGGGTATTTAGAACCCGCCTGCCCAGCTACCACCCTCATAACATAAATCTGATGCGATAAAAGCATTTGTTTCAGCTGTCAGCATATGATACTCAAAGAATTATCAATAGGCTTCATCTTCATATATAGCCTTAAGGGAGGGTTAAAACAACGTAAAATCAGGGTCAAGTGAAACAAATCATAAATTAAAAAAAAATTGGCTGTAGACATCAATTAAGATAAACACAATCTTTTTAGAAAAAGAGAAACAAAATTAAACAGAGAGCTGTCGTCATTATAAAGTCCCCATATTTGCAAAATTTCTATCAAATAGCAATAACTTTAGGCTTTATGACTAAACTTGACGATATTGGAAAGGAAGAATAGGCTGATTAGTTACATTATAACGTGATTATTTTTCAACAATTATACATTCAAAAAAATATTAACCAATACTTTGTTCGTATATACTTGGAAAATTACTATTATATACACGCATAATTAATGACATTCCGAATTAATAACCGATTAATTAATTGTTAATAACGAACACTACAAACAATAAATTAAAAAAAAATAAATACTTTGAGCACAAGTGTACGAAATGGTATGAACTTATTTTTGAATTACTTAAGTTACTACAGCTGTAGAATGTACATAGAAATGCAAACAAGGACGTTATTTTTAAATATAAGACTCACGAAATTATAAATTATGACATCAATAATAATTTCAATACCAATTGGAACGGACGTGAAGCGGAGCCAGCACCAAACTAGATTCGTAGTTTTGCTACCAAAAATTTCTTAAGAGTGAGGCACAGCTAACGAACTTTCTTAATTATTTTGTAAAATTTGTTTAAACTTTTTTTTAATAACAATAAAACGATTAAAAGCTTCTTTATAACCAAAAGAGAAATTCAATGTATGCAATAAAAGTAATGAGTTAAAAGTGTACTATAGATTTTTGAAACTTTCCTTGTAAAGTTTAATACAAAATATGATATCGACTATAAACTCATATAAAATAAAAAGTTTCTATAGTAACCATTAAAACGTACAAGTTTATTCATTCATTCATATTATAAATGTATTTTTTTTTCCAGTAAGGGGACTTTCATGTAATGCTGATACGCTTTACCACCACTATGTATATGAACTACCACATAATTAATGACAGTATGTTCCTTGCCATCTTTGGGAGGTTTACCAATTTGGTATATCACACCCAGAACGTTCTATTTTGTACGTCTAGTATGTTGTATTTCGTATGACGTATAATATAGTATTTCATACCAAGCTATCGATCGCTGTTAATTAGTAATAATATTTTTAATCACCATAATATAAAAGAAAATAGATATTTACAATAAATATAATTATGGCACCAAAACATTACATATGAACTTAATCAGTACGTGCAGTGGCAGAATGACTACACGAGACAGCAAACCAGTTTACCCCATTGAAACAATGATGTGAACTATTATTATTAATAAATCATAATTGTTTTAATTTTGTATTACAATGAAGACTAAAAATATCGCATTATTTTACATATATTATAAGATGTTATTATGGCCCCATAGCTGAACTTATTTTTCGTATTTGCTGTTTATCTTTGAACGATGTGGATGTTTCTTAGTGATGTCATAATTTATTTAAAACACTAATATTGCTTTGGATAATGTTAAAAGTTTTAAAACAAATCTAATTTTAATTAAATAGGACATAATAAATAATATATATAATCATAAAGTGTAATCCAGCAATTAAAAAGACGCTAATTTTAACAATGAAAATGTAGTACATAGACAGAGAAAGATGAGTACATACGTAATAATAAACGAAAAATATTTAACCAGACAAATGATAAATAATGTAATATAGCACATCGGGCTTTAGATAGAAGAAAATTGGCGGTGCATCATATTGATTATTCGAAATAAAAGAAATGGTGTGTAGGAACAATAATTTCAGGGCGATCCATTCCAGAAAGAACAACCGAATTCATTCATCAGTCTCCACCTAAGTGATAGCACTCCTTGGGATGAAACATAAATCTTTATTACAAACTAACCAATAGCTTTTAAGAGTCCGAAAACCAGTCATATTTTAAAAAACGACACTATTAAATATTTTTATTTATTAGTTACCAAATAAAATTTAAAGACATAGAGATGATTATGTAAATGCTATAACTTACACAAAACACTCGCCTCATAGGAAAGGCGAAGATAATGCAAAAGGTATAGGAAATATAAATTTTATTGTCAGCTTATTCACTATATTGCTTATTAGAATCCACAAATGTGTTTTCAAGCGTATTCGAAACTCCAGACTTTTCTTCTCCAACAATTATTGGAAAAACAGAAATAAGTGCGAAAACTTTAATTTTTTCAACGATTTTGGTTAAAGAATGTTGGAAATAAAAAAAAATGAAAAACGGTTTTACAAAACCGAAGAACGACAAATTTAAATCCATACATAAACTTGTATTAGTAATTAGTCTCCTGGTACCGAAAAAACAGAACATTAATGAACAGAATACCCTGCAGGAAGAAAACAGTCTAAAATACTATTTGTGACATTTCGTGAAAAGCATTAGGTAAACATAATGTTTTCAATATTACGATCGCCACAATATTACCGTGGTATATATCATATAAAGAGATTTTTTTAAAAAAAATTTTGTTAAACAGCTCTTGAAAGATTCAAAATTTAAATTTCTATTAAAAATTGTAAGAAATGCAGATTATTTATACAGCGACTATAACCTATGCATTAAGTCTGCATTGTAATAATTTATTTAAAAGTCAATATTATTTTTTCGAAAGTTATATCATGACCGATGGTGATAAATTATAATAAACACATATAATTGAAATTCTCTGGTTTTTTTTAAACAATTTTTCTGTATAAAATATTACAGGCACAAGACCTCGGACGATAAAGTACTAAACGCTTCTCTAAATTGAACTAAATATGCAACGAAATGCATTGGAACCCAACAAAATATTATGGACAGCCTTTGTGGCGCAAAGGCCAACCGCTTGCCGTGTTACACCGTGAGTGGAGCTTGGTGTATAAAAGAATTTTTTGGAGCTAGCTACATCTCTCATATTATTAATCTGTCGTAATAATATTCCTGGGTTCAAGCTCTCAATATAAAATAGTCAGTGTTCTGGACGAGCACGCTTCACGACTTCGTTGTTACTTGACACCATATGAAATTCAGGTCCAGTATTAACCCATTGCAATTAAAAAAGATATGCTATGACAGGCTCTAGAAAAAAGAAATATAAGTAATACTGATTGTATATACAGAGAAGCACCCATTGACTCCATAATTCTCTAAAAACCAATAATTAAATGTTGTTAAGTACATAATGTCACAATGGTCATGACACCATTTTATTTTTATCAACAATCTATAACTATTTACAGTTAAAAACGTATAATTGTAACAACAAATAAAATCTTTATATATATACAATATCCATTGGAACCGATAACTTTAAAGGCTAATTGTAACGTTTATTAAATTTGTCACAGGTTATGTCATGATGATATTAAATCCTATTACGGTCCACAAAGTGATATAAAATTAAAATATAATAATAATAAACAGCTCTCTTAATTTTCCCTTGGCTGGGAATCAAAGTCTTCTCTAACAACGTAAGATTGAATGCCATTTGCTCACTACACTGGCCAAGTACGGATTGCTGGTTGTCACATGACCGCGGAAGTTGGTTTGGAGCATGTCGGTTTCTGCACTATGGTTTCCTTCTCCGGGTATAAAATCAATATATTGATACACACATACATATAGCAGTTTTGTGACTCCGTTAAAAAAAATGTTTTAAAAATATGCAAAATCAAATAGAATATTTATAACCGTTAAATTAGTTATTTAATTTAATTGCTTTAAGAACAGAGCTTTAATATTTGAGTAATAGTAAACAGCCCCATTACTGTGCCCATTACTGGAGGTACCCGATGGACATCTCTCGCAAGGAGAGGAGAGCCAAGGCCATATATTAGTTACGCTGATCAAGTGCGGATTAATGAATGGTACATATCCACGATAGCTGTTCCTCCACCGGAAGCTCAATTTCATAGAGAATTGAACCCGTGCCTCCTCAAGACGCATAGCGCTGCTAACCGCCTTACAGACTGAGCTATCACATCACGGCTTGGTCGTAATTTTAAATTTATTGAATTTTTTGCTAACATTATATTTATATATATCTTTATGTGGGCAACTAATGGTAACACAGTTTTCCTTAAACATGTCGAAACCTTTCTTTAAGGCCGGTGGCATATTTACAAGAAAAATTATTTTCACTCACTAGCAAGTATTGCAAATTGCACAATATTTGTTCACTCTACATTGTTCACTTTAAATATAGCGATATAATAATTTAACTATAATCTTCACTCACATATTTACACTTTATTTCAGTACTTCGGCAGTCTCTAAGAAATATCATCACAAATATTTACTATGAACTGTCTGGATTGGATTTTCGTCTCACTTGATGAGTGTTCAATGTTTGTGTCGGAGTTTGGGCGATGAACTGTGCGGTTCCTGAATGAAAAGAATAATGTTACTTACACACACATATATTTGTTAATTCCTGATATTAAATTTAGGCCAGAATACTTTGGCTTTGATAAGGTGACAGCTGGAACACAGCGATGCTGTTACGACGGTTCATTTACAATACATGGATGGTACCTACACAAACAGGTTCGAGAAAAGTCTTTTATGAACAAAATTCTACAACATGTGGCACGGTAAAGGAATCAGACTGGTCTGTATTACAATAAATAATATATCAAAGATGATTCCTTTTTATTTTTATAACAATTGTTTATGGAACAAAATGAGAACCCCCTTTCATTATTTTAAAAAAATACGATGAGATGATTAGGATGTCAGGATGACTTGTACGTAATACGATGTGCCCATAACAATACAATGCTAATCAACATCCAATACTATAAAATGGTTCTATCTGCTTCACCATCAGCACCACCACACGCAATGAAAATGAAACCGTCCATTATCTAGTATGGGAAATGGAATTCAGTTGTATTAATAAGGTTGAATTGACGTATACCAGCGGAAGGCTGCGTGGGTCGCGGCGTGGTAGCGGCCGCCTGAGGCGAGGGCACGACAGGGACAGCGGGACGGCTCAGCCTCGCAGGACGCGCGCCGCGCACCACTTGCACAGTGCCTCCCCGCACTGCGCCTTTCACTCCTCCAGACATTAGTTGCGCTAAACAGGTAGTGAATAACAAATTATTCAACTCTAGATTTGCTTAAATCACTGACTTAACTTACTTATAATGCACTAACATTTGAACACAAATTCAAATGATGTTACGGGAAGAAGGGTCAAACACTCTCATACGTTGACAACCCAAACGAAACTAAAACTCCCTGTCCCTCAAAAAAGTGGAACCATCAAAAAAAATAAAAAATCTCCACCATTTATAGCCCCTAAACCGTACAGAAATACCATGTTACAAAACATGCCGTTAGCCGCTACGTCAGAGCAGTTAAAATTAACTGACATAGAGCTGTTTTTTTACAACTGAGTATAGATTATTCATAGGTAAACAATGTCAATTAATAATAAATATGCGTCCTACGTGTGTATGCTTAAACCATAAAAAATCGACTTACCAATTGGTAACGAAAGTACTGAGGGCTGATTTGTAAGTACGACGGACGTAGTTGGGGGCACTGATACCAACAGGCCGCTGGGTGCACCGGAAACGTTCAACGAAAGTGATATAGGTGCGGAGAGGCCTGGGATTTGCACCTGAACATTTTGCAAACCTTGAAGTCCCTGTAGACCCTGTAGCGACGTCAGACTTAAACCCTGGAATAGAAGTTAAATTACTGGTTCATACTATTAGAGGTTATAACTAAATATTCTATTCAAAAGTTTAAAAATGAATACACAAAGTATTTTTGTACATGCAGTAAATAGCGGCTTAGATGCATAAACACTATGACGTGGTTAATTTTGAGAACGGTTCTAATCAATCAAAACTTTGCCTTATCAATAATCCGTAAATCAAAACATGAACAAAAGGACAATACGATACAACACATATAAACATTTTTGCGAAGATAATTTATATGCGTCATTTATTTTATTATAGTCACCAGCAGGACAAGAAGATATTGACACCGGTTGATCTTATAGGGAGTAAACCAATTTATTAGAGAGTAACGTTTGATGGAAAACGTTTATGTTATAAAAGTCGCTTTCGTTTCGCAAAAAGCAATCAGTTAAAACTAAGAATTGTATTAAAAGTTCTCTTACTTTTAATGAATAACGCAAAATTTTTATATGGATTGAATTTTTGGTTTGGTTTGGTAGTATTGGTACACTTAAATTATTTTTATTTTTTAGGCCACGAAAGCAAGGACGTGTTAAATGTGAACAGCGTTTTTTTCTTGTTTTATTTATAATTACACATAAATTTTACAAAATAGTATGACCTTAATGCTTCTTTTTCTTTATTAACAAAGTTTTCTTCTGTAGGGAATGCGAAGGGTTGCGAATGAAGATACTAGTTGAATAATGTTGAAACAGTTAGATTTTGTTTTTTATATAAAACCTTTGGTTAAAATCATTTTTACACAGTACACATTGTGCTTATTTATATGAGAAAAGCACTTATCTCTGTTGAAGCCGATAGATTACAGAATACGTAAACTTCGTCTGCTCATGAGGGTATTAAACAGTGACATTAAAGCTTTTTAATCTACTAAGCCAATTCTGATGCATCATTCCACGCCGCGTAAAAAATTAATTTAATTAAATTAAAACAATGCTATTAATAACTTTAAACTTATTCAGTTGTGACTAAGGCAATGACTACGTAACAGATATGAAGCTACCTGTAAGTGGCATACAGATTGCGCTTGAGATGCGGTTGTGGAGTTGGGCTCTGTGCCCATAAGCCTCTCTAATAACACACTCTCACTACTTGATACGTTCGCTGTTTCACTGTCACGAGTGTATCCACTCATAACCTGAAACAGACGACACCTACGTTTCAAAAAATTACTTATTTTTTCATAAAGCTATCGAACGACGTGACGAACACAAACCTTCTCAAATTATGGGTAATAAACTTTTCCAAAAGTCATACGTCAACTAAATTAGTGCCTAAAATTGACACATTAATTTAACTGTCAACGCCGGCAGCCTAAACCAATCAAAAAAGCCGTCGGTTCTCTAAATCTGAATCAACGTTACTATGTTTCTTAACTACTATTTAGAACCCAATACATTTATTTATGATTATAGGCATAAGAAAGATGTTCATATAGAGGCGATGTATGAGCTCAAAATATTGTGGCTTTATATAAGACAAACGCTGCAGCGCACAACGTGCTTTGAAGTACCAAGCCACAATGTAGTCATATTTGCACATCACTATTCAGCGGTAAAAATATGAGTTAGGCGGTAGTACCTATACAGATTATTTCTGGCAACAAAGTTATACCACCAGTAAGTTACAATAAAGTCAACAGAAAAATTAATTTCCCTAAAGAGTCCTTATTACCATCACTCACTTTAAATAGAAAGTTTTTAAAATTTTGGATTATTGTTGTCTGAGTTTTAACAAACAAATAAAAACAAACTTTCATTGTCGAACCTTCACTTTTTACCAACGAACTTTTAGGCCGTCTTTACTACTTTATTCGATCTGCCAATACATAAAAAAAGATATAGTTTTATTTTTGATTAAAGAGTAGAAATAAATATTAAATAACGTTCTGTCTTTTAATAATTAATGATAAGTTACCTGTTGTGTATAAGTTGGTATCGCATGAGAAGCAGTAGTTGTCGCTATTAATCTTGCACCAGCTATTGATACAGTACGACCGAGTAATTTATGTCCGTCGATTGTCCCCTCTGTAGCGGTGTTTGCATGCGCTGCGTGCGTCGTGTGCGTCGCGTGGGCCGCGTGCGTCCCATGGGTTGCGTGTGTAGCATGCGTCATGGCGGCAGGCGCACTGTTTAGTAGGTTGAGGATTGTAGCGTTGCTATTTGTTGTACTAACAACTGCCTTCGCTGCATTCTGACTCGCAGCTAGAATGTAAAATAGACTAAATTTAAAAATATTATTGTCATAGGCAATAATGCCTTTTTGTAGACGTCCAGGACCGAAAAAAGCTTTTACATTAAGACAAAAAACCTACGTCTTGGAGCTTACTATTATTAAATCTATGTAGAAATTGATATTTGTAAAACGTATTAACGTTTAAATGGCCCAGTTCATTACTGTGTTTTTTTTTATAAGGGTATTATTTATATAAGGTTAATTAAAAGAACTTTAGTCACTAAGCTTAAAATCGTATGATTTAAGACAGTGTCTCGCAAACTGTGTGCCGCGGGAGAATGTTAAGTGTGCCGCAAAAGATTTTCCAAGTTGCACTAGATATTCTGAGATTCGTCAAATATTTTCCATCTCTGAAT
>DWLS01000217.1:0-36286 GCA_018246255.1 Pachliopta kotzebuea | reverse complement strand
TTGGGCCCCGAGGTAGAAGGATAAGGGCGCCGGGACTCTCACTCACCAGACGAAACGCGGTGGCCTCTAGGAGGCCCACACTTCACGCTGATTTTCTGTGAGAGGGTAGTGTTTCACCGGTCGATCCTGCCCAGCTACGTGCTACAGCGAACTGCAGACTTGGATCTACTACCTCTAAAAGGTATAAATCCCACATAACTCTGACTTCCCCCACAAGCAGGGTATCTTTTGAAGATTTCCCCGCGATAAAAAAAAAAGGCTACATTATACGCAGCCGCCGGAAGTGAACCCGCGAAATCGTTAGAGGGCGAACGGAGCGTGATTTTTTAATATCGAAGCACCATACACGGGCGCCGTATACTTTCCACTAACGACGTGGGTTGAATTTTAATATCCCCCTGCCCGTTGAGTTATTACGCGTCCGATATTCGCGATCCGTACAAAAATAACCGCCATTTTTAATTGATGGACAACACTTGAACCTTGGTAAAAAAAATGATAGTAATTAAAAAAAAACAAACATTTTAATCAGTTCATTATAAACTCATTCAAACATCTATAATCTATTGAACTCCAAACTATTACTTTGCTCATAACATGGTTTTGGTTAAGATGGTATTCACCACATTGCGCTCATCGCTTTTTTATTTATAGACACAAGATTTGCTACGTCTTAAAGCAAGTGATATTATTTGTTATACTAACTGCACATAAATTTAAAAATTAATTGGTTCAGACCGGATACAAACTCGGCACTTTCGGTTGGCGTACAAACCACTAGGCTATCACGACTAATTGATGACGTAAGATGTTAGGTCTCGTTACCCCAGTAATTTTACTAGCAAACAGCACCCTTTCAAATTGGAACACAGTAATGTTAACGCATTACTATTTGGCGGTAGAAATGGGAACTACGGTGCTACGTATCAATTATACTTGAACATGCGTAATAATTTGTGTTATCATCTTCTACTTATTATTCACTTAATATCACGTGAAACTATATTGAACTGATCAAATGTAACATTAATATAATATATATTTTTATATTATTAAAATACCTGATTCCAAAATGCAATACGTACATTTATTAGATGACTAGTAAAAAAAAATTTATATAAAATTAATAAATTCAAGTCGTTGTTTACACACACATATATATATATCTCAGCAATTAAGTTGGCATAGCGACATCCCATTTTGCACGAACGCACGCCAAGAAATGAAAGATATTACGTATACGATATAGTACGATGAATTTACTTGTCTTTCTTGTCTAAAAAACTGATTTCTTTTTTAATACTATATAGAAGGTTTTGTATGAAGTATTTTGAAATGTAAACATACTAACATTAAGTTAAAATATATATGTGAACATTTAGAACAAGAGATGATGATTATCGCTGCTATATTCGAAGACAATAAGCTAATGATTAAACTACTGTTATGTTTATGAGTTACTAAATATTTGTTAATTTCAGTATTTATTTTTAATGTTTACCGCCACGAGATTTGATACATAGCTTAAAGCATGTGATATTAGTTGTTATACTAACTGCATATAAATTAAATAATTCATTGGTGCAGGCCGGGTTTGAACGCGGTACCTTAAGAGTTGGAAGTTGGTGTTCAAACCACTAGGCTATCACGGTTTCTACTAGTAGTAGGTTAGATTAAAAAAAATACAGTTTTACTATCTCAATGTCTCTCACTACGGGGTGGCCATTTAGCGGCAGTCCCACTATTTGGGTCAGTGGCGCAGCGACGCCTCTGATGACGTGGGATGTGCTTTATTGTTACCTCAAACCTCACCCCTCTCACCCTTCACGTAATGCGTGCTCACGTTTCTTTTCCTATTTTTCTACCTGAAGTAAATTTTAAAAATCTTCTTTCTATATCATCACCACACATGTTTATACTTCTTTATTTACTACTTACTTCACATAGGCAAAGTTGTCTTTCCATAACAACTGTTTTAGTATAAGTTACGGAGTAAATTTTTTTTTTTAATTCTTCTAGTCGACGAGACGAGCGAGACCCTCACCTGATAATAAGTGATACGCTCGCCTATAACAACGTCGCGTAAAGATATACATAGCACCACATTGAGCTCGTTTTCATACAATATGTTATGTACCGTCGCCCCAACAATTCCACTAGCTACAACAACTTTCATACTGGAACACAGTAATATTTGCAAAGTATTGTTTATCAACTGCAATAAGAGCTGCTTAATACCTAGACGGTCTCCGATACCATATACTTACCACCAGTTAATTACTGCTGTAACTTGAATTAATATCTATATACTTACAATTAAAGGAAATTCCAATTTAGTTCTATTCATCTTAAAGAAAGGTTCATTAAATAAAGAAGAAAGAAGAGATTTCTTTTTAAAATTTCAAAATAAAATAAAATCAAGAAATGAGCATACGAGTTATTCCTTCAAGGTCAGCATCAGAGCCACGACTCCTTGGGTGTTGCATCAGTAATCACTTTTGATTAAGCAAACTGTTCATACATTTCTCTACTTTTTCTATATAAAAATATCCTCATATCGTCTTTTTAGATTAAAGCACTGATGATAAATCTCTGTTGCTACAGACCGTCTAGGTAGAGGTAGGTACCATCGCAGCTCCTATTTCTACCGCCAACTAATGTATAAACATTACTGTATTTACTGAAGAGTGATGTGTGATAGTGAAATTACTGCACTAACGAGACTTAACACCTGACGTGTCAAGGCGATCAACGCAATGTGGTACAGTGTATACCATCTTAACTAGTGCCACGTTGTTACGTTTATCACTCACTATCTGGTGAACGAATTGCTTTGTCTTCGCTTCGTGTAAATATAAAGGTTTATAAACATATTGAGTTGAAAAAATTGTTTAGTTTTTTATTAAATATTGCTTTCTCTCGCCGTTTTTTGGGTAAGGGTCATATTCTCTCTTATTGTACTCTATATATTAAAAACCATAGATTTTGTTCTTTTTTATATTACTAAGGTGGTAAATCGACCTGCCTGATGGTAAGCAGTTACCGTAGCATATAGACGCCTGTAGAACAGAAGGCACTTCTGGCTCGTTGCCGACCTCGGAGGTACCTTATGACACCTTTTTTTTCCAATGGCTATTTCTCTATTATTCGTTTCTTTCGTGTTGTGGGTAAAGGCTCCAAAGTATTTCTGTATAAAGACTGAGATTAGTGATGTGTACCAGCGCGGTCAGATCCACGATCGGCCTCATTACCGACTGAAGTACAAGTGGCTGATCCGATCTAGCCATTTTACGACGCTCATAAATAGATGCGCGTGCGCGTGCGCCGGCCTGATTGATTGCGCGCGTGGACTTCAAAAAGCGAATAGGCTAACCGAACCCATACGCCACGTTTTATTGACAGAGTTTTCCTTTTCATCTCCAATCTTGAGGAGCGGTTATAGTCAATGAAAACAACACTAAATATCCGGTACAAATTCAATCCGAACGTCTGTAATCAGTCGATAAGCTTTAAAGCGCCGAATGATTTATTTTTGTAATGTATAATCTGATACAGCTTGAGAAGTTTACTGTTTGAATTTAATATGAATATTTCTATCGACTCGCTTAGTTCTAGAAACAATTGTAGGTGGTAAAGAAAATAAAACTGCAATACTGATGATTTTACCGTTTAGGTAGGTACCACCGCAGCTGTTATTTCTACTGTCTAAGTAGGTACTACTGCAGCTCTTATATCTGGCACCTAGGTAGGTACCATTGCAGATCCTATTTCTGCTACTTAGGTAGGTACCATTGCAGCTTCTATTTCTGCCACCTAGGTAGGTACTACCGCAGCTGTTATTTTTACTGTCTAAGTAGGTACTACTGCAGCTCTTATATCTGCCACTTAGGTAGGTACCCTTGCAGCTCCTATTTAAACCACCTAGGTAGGTACCCTGTTGCAGCTTCTTTTTCTGCCACCTAGGTAGGTACCATTGCGGCTCCTATTTCTGCCACCTAGGTAGGTACCACCGCTGCTCTTATTACTACAGTGTAGGTAGGTTGGTACTTGCCTAGGCTACCACAATTCTTATTTCTACGTAAGTCCTCTGCAGTTCCTATTTCTACCGCCTAGGTAGGTCTTATATATTGCAGTTTAAATTTTTCCTACGATTTATTTATTAATAAATTCCTTAGGTAACAATTAAAATTAAAATATTAATCATTTCATGAATTAAAAAATATATATGCTAGATTGTTTGTATTATAATTGGAACAATTGTTTGTTTAATGCGCCTCGCATTTGTAAGTGACGTTGTAATGGACGGAAAGTTAAATAATGCGCTGTATAGATCTAATTTGTTTTGGTCTTTGAATAAAAGAGCTCCAGTCCGCGGTTATGACTGGCCCCATTGTTCGAAGATTTTCACGTTCTTCATTGAAAAGTGATTTTTTTTCTTCAAATGTTCAAACTATGAATAAACGCGATTACATCTCAAGATATGAAAATAAGAATTAATTGTGTTCAAACATGAGCATCGGTTCGTTAACAAATATATTGTTTGAATTAATGCGTGTACTAAAATTAGTAATAAGGAAATAAAATATGCTCTTTTATAATAATATTATAAACTATGAATTTAGTAACTTTCTACTTTAATAGGACATTTGTAGAAATTTTAAGAATAACGTAATCAATCATCAGTTGATAAACATACTTTTTTTATTATTGGTTAAAGGTCAATGCTTGACCACAATCCCACATGGTGTTAAGTGGTAATGTGGTCTATGATGGTAAGCGCATTGATCCCATAAGTCCCTATTCCCTCTTTTCTTGAAGACGCCCACATCGTAATTCAACGGGAACACTGACGCCGGCAAGTTGTTCCACTCCTTAGCTGTTCTTATTAGAAACGAGGCGCCAAACCTCTTTGTGCGTATGCTTTACTACTTTTTAACTAGTAAAACATTTGTTAGTCTGGGTACTTGGAAGAAAGTCTTCCGGCTGATGATGATATGATATACGTCCACTGTTAAACATAGGTCTCTCCCAATAGTGACGGAATTTGGGCCGTCTCTCACCACGCTGGCCCAAAGCAGGTTGATAAAGAACCAGGTCCAGTTTGCTGATTACCAAAGTGCACCACGAGCAGGTGAAGTTGGATTGGTTCCCGTGGATTGGTGTTGCTACAAATATTAATATAGACCGGCAGTAAATACTAACATAATAATATTGTCAATAAACTAATTAACAGCTAAAGCAAATTTTAACAAAGATAACAAATAACAGGCAAAATGGATAATAAACCGTTCATCCCATAAATTGTATTATGAATGTTTTGATTGTCCGGCACTTGCCGCTCGAACCACAAGTGTTACGCTTCCACCACGCGACAATGGAGTCAGCTGGGCAAGTGTTTACACTTCTGGTTCCAAGGTACACCCTCACTGTGAAAACCATTCTAATATGAACCTTAACTATATATTTTTAAGTTCGCAATTATTTCAACAAATCGACAGAATAGTTCCAAACATTCACAATAATCTATTTTATACTTTATCTACTAGAAATTAAGGTGGATT
This sequence comes from Pachliopta kotzebuea, assembly GCA_018246255.1. Lineage (NCBI taxonomy): Eukaryota > Metazoa > Arthropoda > Insecta > Lepidoptera > Papilionidae > Pachliopta > Pachliopta kotzebuea. The sequence continues at coordinate 30,725 of DWLS01000217.1, read as the reverse complement.
TTAGATCGTTACTTAGAGAAATGATTTTCGTCTCCAGGGTCCAGTGAGTCAGATGTTGAATGGTGTACTTGAAGCAAAAAAAATAACTCCATCAAATGTGCGGGAGCATTTGTTAGAATCACACGAAATCTAGTTAGATTCAAAAATATTTTCTTTGCAAACAAAAGCAAGTGGCAGCAAAGCGGACCCCTTTTACGGTTGCTTTTTAACTACGCAACGTGTCCTGCGAAAATAATATTAAAATTACTTGCATCACTTGAATTTTTTTATATGTATTTATGTCAAGTCTGTTGAAAAAGATTTTATTATACAAATTATATTAAAACCTAAATATTTTAATGAAAACACAAAATGAACCTAGTGTGCAATATATCCCACAAATTCTGTAGTCCACATGCGACAGCCTAGGTCTACTAGTGGACGTCAACGGAGGTGACGCAATGTATAGCGGACATAAGAGATATGAGAGAAAGGAAATGAAATTAACATTTTACTATTTCATTGTGGAAATTATCATGGCTAAGGATAAAGCAAGACTGACATCAGAACTCACCGGTGCCTCTCTGCACTGCTGCTAAGCATATCCTGGGGAGAGCTGTTGCCCTCCCCAGCATAAAGAGTATGCTATTACAAATTACGAGACCACACTTAATGGACAGTGAAGGCGCCCACACCTCAAAGCCCTCAAAGCCCACAAACCCGAAAACTCGTACAATCGCCTTCTACAAGGCAGGCTTACGTTAGTCCTTTTCTTGATAGCCCGTGACTGCAGTGCTAAGCTTTCATATTGCCATTAAATTTGAAAGTATCATGAACTTATAAAAATATTCAACTTTGTCATATAAATTTCAAATGATTTAAAGCGGTAAATCATTGAGCTGCCTTTATTAAAATGCGTAATCCCACAAATTGATTACCAACCCTTGCCGTCGGGTGCGGTTGTATGGGTGGCAATTTATATTGTCTACTTTATTTTTATATTGGATTTCATGTTTAATAGCTCGGTGGTTGGTGTCATCATGGAGAGAAGACGAGGGTGGATTATATCGTAATCTATAAGTACTTACGATGGGCTATTTTTGGATTATATACATTCTTTCAAGTACAGCAATAGATCAATATTTTAATAGGAATAACTGTAATGCGTTCATGTATTCATTATCTATCATTTTTGTCATATTAACTAACGCCTCGTTGTTATGGATAAACGTATCTTTTAACATCAGGTTAACGTCTTGCTCGTTTTGTTGGCTCGTAAGATAAAAAAAATTATTAATATGTCTCATCATATATGCCAATCAAAAAATATGATAGTTAATAAATAATAACTTAATGTGAGGGAGTTTGGTTAAACTATCCTCACCACACTTTTTCCTTCATCATGTCGAAAAAGGGTAATACGAGTGAACAACTCCTAAAGACGAATAGCAGTGAATTTGTGCGTGATCGTCAACCAATATTTTATGATGACAAACCAAATCATGTGAAGGTTACCTTCAAAATTAATGAGACTTTCCTACAGAAGTAGACATTAAATGGTTGAAACAATGAATGATGGTATTTGTTAACCGTTTCCATTAAAAAAAATTGTTATCCGGAAAACTAATTATTTTTAATAAGAATTTTTGCTCCTAGAATTCAGATTTAATGAAAGCGCAAAACAAAATGGCAGACAGGAAGTGAACGTCAGATGTCACCGGGCAATAAAGGAGGTGACTCTTGACATTCCGCGCGTCCCTATCCGTAGCGCGTTTCCAGTAACGTTGAGGAGCCAGGACAAGCCAAACAAATTTATGAAAACCTGATTATTTTTATTCAGTTTAAAATAGACGAAAAGAATAAAAATCCTCATCAGCCGGCTGATGGTATATATATAGGTCTTTTCTTTAGTGACGACCCTTCTAGTAACTTATTACACCAACGGCGACCAGTCCTTCAAACAATATGCTATACCCATTGCCACTTAAGTCTTGTAATTCTTTAGATTATATCATCAGCAGCCAATAGCCGTTTACTGCTGGACATTGGCCTCCCCCAATAATGGGGGGGGGCTCACTGGTTCAGTGCGGGTTGGTGGGGAGCCAGAGCATCGTATGTTGATTACCAGTGTGAACCACGCGCAGATGAGGTTGGCTTGAGTTCGATAAGTTCTTTTTAAGATCCCTTACACCCCTTTGGATTATATTGGTGACCTTAATTCTTGTACAGAAATGATAAACTAAACAGTTAAAATATTTGGATCATTAGTGTTTTGTATATAAGAAAGCTCTCATAATTCCTTTTGCAACCTCTGCGGATTTTCGCAACTCCGTGTCACACGCTCTCTAATGTCCAAGCTCGAGGTGAATGGTCCACGGCGGGGACCGAATTCCGGCCCGTATAACGGTCACACAAATACATCGCAATAAGTGAAGTGACTGGAACATTCTCGAATTGTTCCGGAGAATCCCGCCGGGGCGGCAATCTTGCTGCATACCTTTACCGGCTGCTGTACCGTAGTTTTATCGGTACGGGCCCGGTAGTACGACTACAAAGTTGATTACTGTGTTAATACGTGTTAAAGGACTTGCTGTATAATTTACCGTATACTGGCAATGACATAAGACAGCTATACCAATAATAATAATCATCGTAATAAGATTAATGTGTAGGTAAGGAATTTTTTATCGCAATGGTATCAAGTCATGTCTTCCGAATTCATTGTAATGTATAGTAACTACAGACTTGTATAGCAAAGTAGTAAGAAAATTACGGAAGTAACAAAATGCCAAGTGCTATTCAATTCCGTTTTAAAGTCGGAACTGTGATACCAATCATAACTAGTAACAGTATAATAAATAAGCTAGTAATGTTTATTTGCCCACTCTAGTCTGTCATAGTCATAACTCCTAGCCAAGTTTGAGCAAGGTTTTTTTGTTTATTTTATAATATATCAAATCCACATAGATTTGATGACGTAAATTATTAAGGAAGCAAATGTAAATTACTTTCACAAATTTATGACAATGTACTGTTTTTTTGGACATGTACAGTAAATCCAATTTCCGCCGTCTCCGCCGCGTCAGAGAGATTCTGATTGAATAATTCACAGCAGTCATCGGGGACAGTGCAAGTAATGAACAAATTTATGGGCCAATCCAACTAAAGACCAACATTATTGTAACTCGGTACTTCCCCACCCCCTCCTCTTACATCCTCCCTCGGTGCCCTCTCGCCGACGAGGGCTCTGAATTAACGAATTTGTCAACTGTCAACGTGTAAGGGTCTTAATAGTTTCTCCTTTGGGTATTATTGACGATAAAGGTGATGGTGACATGACGAAAATGTTTTATTAGGTCAGAGGACCCAATTTTTATTTATTTACTTACTTACAAAATTCGTGATCGAAGAGGCGTTGGTTCGATTCTCACTCATAAGTGAAAGATTTCATTAAGAAACTTATATGGTCCAAAAATCAACTTTTATGGTTATATATGGCATCAGGATTTGGCCATCGTTCTGAATAAAATGACAGTCTCTTTACAGGACAAAGTTTCATACTGCAAAAAAAAACATTAAAAATCTTGGTTTAGTTTATTAAATATAAGGCCAGCTATCAACTTAATAAACTATTATAAAGTTTTCCAAAGGTTTAACAAAATAGTTAGATGCTGAAAATTTTGTGAACAACATGATTACCAAGTCTGGGGTGCGGCTGTAAAGGAACCTCGTTAGGTATCCAAAAGGACAAACCGCGATAAATCTTCCGGCTAAGTGGCATTTACACACAACACATATCTCACCCGAGTAAGAAGCAAATCGTAAACGTCCCCCGCTTGGAACGGAAGCGGCCCCGCTGCCGCTCCCGCCTCGGCTCCGCAGAAATACGATGATGCGATTTAATGGAGGCAAACGGAAAATACCGAGCAACATAAAGCCTGCTTTTGTTGCGACCTTTTTAGTGGATCCTAAAAAATTATTCCGCACAGCATCCGATTATAAGTATTCAAACAGTTTATGTTACTGCTGTTTAAGGAATAAAGACGTTAGTAATAGAAATTTGTCTTCTTTATGTATTCCTAAAAGTCGTCCCAGCTTTAAATGACAATAAAGAATATAATGGTGTAACCAGCACAGCCAGACAAAAACTTAACCTTTTCCATACTCTTCAACAATACAAATTCAACTATTGAAGATTGGAATCAAACTATTTTGTTTGTGATAATCAAGGTGGTCGCATATTAAATAAATATTGCAAGTCGCTAGTAGAGATTGTTACAAAGGAAAGTAAGCGTAAAAAAGTAAGCGACAAACTCAGAATGCACAGAAGAGAAAAGAGATAAATGTAAAAACAAGAGTGAAAAAATATAGGGAGCATGAGAGACAGATGAAGATGACAAAAGTAGGAAAAGGAAATAGAGAGTATAGAGAAACAAAGTACAGTAAAGAAATTAAACAGACCCTTTTTTGTTTCTAAGCGCGGGGGAATCATTTTATAGAAACAGACCTTTACCCACAACACGAAGAGGAACGATTGTAAAAAATAGTCTTAAACTAATCTTTCATCTGGGCTTGTCAAAGCAGTAATAATGCCTTACTTTTTCTGTATTCTCCTACCATCTATATTCTACTTCTAAATGTTTCCAAAAATGTAGCCTTCGTGTTCATCAAGCAATTTCCAAGCAGATGTTTCTTTTGCTTTTCTCAAAGCTTAGTAATGGTTACTGCCTTTGTTTCAAATTAACCAAAACAATCATTTTTTTCTATACTTTACCACCTTCAAATTCTACTTCTCAATATACCTCGGAATCTAAACTTTGTATTAATCAATTTCCAAACTGATGGTTCTTTTGTTTCTCTTAAAGCAATAAGATCAATATCTTTGGAATTCTTATAATATAAGCAATTTTTATACATCGCAGCGATGTAACTAACATGCAGATAAATGAAATTACCTACGAAAAGATTTCCATTGGAATAATCTATCCTCGTCTTACCGCCTAACGTTTTGGGAGTCGTGTTATCTCAAGTAAATTACGTTTCGCTGCGCACCAGACAATTTCTTATGTACCCCGGTGCCAGCTTGTTTGAGCTGCTCTCCAGGCAAGATTGTGCGAGCGTTGCCAATTTTCCATTAGAAGAGGCTCTGTTGTGATAGTGGCCGTCGCGAGATTGAATTGCTTAGGCGGTTTGTCTTCGTTTCACTGGTTTGTTGCTTTTGCAACAATTTCGCGAGATTGTTATTTGAGGTTATTTTCGATTTTACGTTAAAATGCCTGTTCGTGGAATTGATTCAATATTAAAGTACCAACACTTCTGATAATATCATTTCGACTTTATACATTTATTTACCATAGGACTATTGCTGAAAACCGTCTAGTTATGTATCACTGCAACTTGTATTTCTACCTCCATACAGTAGTATGTAAACATTAACATGTTCCGGTTCGAAAGTAAGTACTCAAATTACTAGGGTAACGAGACTTAATTTGTGTTAGTGACTAACCACATTGTTATAAGCAGTCGCATCACTTACCCTTAGGTGACCATCTTCATAATCTCGTCAATTCGACGAATTAAAATACAATATTATTAAAATGAGATGATTACATTTATAATTAATTAGAAACAGAATTACCTATTTTATTATTTTGATAACTTATTTATTTTCTTTTTCGTTTCATTTTACACTACTATTCATACTAAACTTTTATATTACAGGTGTAATTTTACATTAAAATGTGGTTAAAGTCTCTTTTGCAAAACATTAAGTAATATTGGGAGAAACTTCAAGTTACAGTATATTAATTTAAATCTACCGTACTTACCATGTATTTTTTGGCCAGGAAAAAGATCATAAATTAATAGTAAATATATTACCAAATCTCTAACATCGGGAATGAAAAATCATTTAAGATTTATATCCGCTGTAATGCCGCAGCTGACGCCGGTATATAGAAGATTTAGTAGAAATCTATACGTTAAGATGTGTGGGTCTGGTCAACACCCTCATCCCCTCCTACTGGGGTGGGGGTGGGAGGCGAGACATGCGGATCGTAAACCGGATTCTCCCAGGGTAAATCCGCATTTCACTAGCGACGCAAAGACCCCGGGAATCACGCTTCGGTCTCGATGTGTGGATTTCTTTCAGTTTACCTATCCACCTTACATTACACTCGTACGCAGTATTATTTCATATCTCTGTAATAAGTAATATTATTAATGAACACGTAAAAAAGATATTTTGCTTTGTTGTATCATCAAAATTGGTTTAGTAGCTGTCCATATGCTATAATGATCACTTGCAATCATCAGAACCGCCAGCTCCCTCCTTCTCTATAAAAATATAGTATACAGAATGTCTAAGTAAGGTTACCGTAGATTATTATTACCTTTATTTACATCCAAAGACTACACTTGCACTCTACCAAAACCCAGGTGTATCACTTAAAATGCATCCAGATAGGTGCTAAGTTACTGGCGGACTTCTGAGCTAAGTTGCTCTCTAACTTATACTCTGTATTATTAATGAACGAAAGCGTTTAAGGTGTTGCTAATGTCAAAATTTTGGGTTGGTGGAGACGGTATTAAAACAAGTTATAATGATTATTTTTAAAGAGTCGTCATTAATTTAAAACATTATTTACTTAACGAATTTTTTACACGTTACTTAAAAAAGGTAACGGAAAAAGGAAGAAAAGGAAATGGCGGACTAAAGTTTGAAGCGATTTCTTTCAAACAACTATTATATGGTAATTATTGAATGGAATTTTTTTTTTATTTATTTATTGTACACAAAAAAATAAATACATCGATGAAAGTACAAAAGGTGAGCTTAAATTATTCTGAAGGTATGACAAATATACACATAAATATACCCATATAAATATACATAAACTCTTCTGTATTTTATGCTTTAACCTTAGGAACTATAAGGTTATGATCTTTCATGAAAATATTAAAACAAAATTTATAACTCGTTGCTTCTTAAACAATATTTACATGTAAGTATTGTACTTTTAAATGCAAATCAAAAATACTATTTTTCTTAAAAACTCTCCTGATTTTTTGCAAAAAAAAAAAGCGAGTGCCTTAAAATCAAGACACGTTCTACAAAAGGGCAAGGAAGCCATAACAATAATTTAAGGGTGTAGTCGTGGGAAGTTAATAATTCAGTGTCTTATAAAAAACTGCGCAGAAAATTGGGGCAGGGGTGTTCCTGCTAGCAGGCCGCCTTACAGTTTCATGATTATTCAAATCATTCTCTCTTACAGCTTCAGGGCATAGTTACGAAATAATACAAACACAGCATGTGTTTGATGTGTATAAATAAATATTGAGAGTATCTTCATTATTGGGACTTAATACATACGTGATACATATGTTTTATACATTATATACTCACTACAAATATTCTTATTTATTTGCATAGGTATAAAGTAATGTAAACTGCACGAAAGTTGGAGCCCTGAGAACTAACACTAGGATTAACACGGGCTTATTGCCTATTACATGCACCAATAATCAACAATTGTAAAATGTGTATAAATAGCTCCAGACTCTTTTTTTTTAATAAATATCTTTGGCTTGTGGTGGCAAATTAATATATATTGTTTTTATTATCAATAATTAATTAGTTTATCTTTATTTTTTATGTTAAAAACAATCTTTCGCATGAAGAAATAAACAAAAATTTTGATTACAAGCACTAATTCAATTTCTGTACGTTTATTTTTCAATACGCAACGAAAACGTTGTCTAAGCATTAAATCATAAGTCGATTATTTCAAGTAATCAAATTGAAGATTATTAGAAAATTTGAAATTTAGTTAATTTGCTTAATTAAATCTGTCTTAACTTATTTTTTTAGCCTCGCCATTTGATACGTGGGTCAAAGCACGTGATATTAGTTGGTGTTATACTAACAGCACATAAATTGAAAAATTCATTACTGCAGACCGGTTTCGAACCTGGTACCTGCGAAGATATCACTTATTAAAGCATATATGATTTAACACAAGTTATAAGTCCTAGATATTTTTTTATTCGACGAGGAGACGAGACGAGCACGGCGTTCCTGGTAGTAAGCCAGTAAGTAACTTGCCCAAACCAACTTACCACTGTTTAAGATGGTATACACAGCACCACATTACATTACGCTCGTCGCCTGAGACATAAATCTCGTTACTCCAGTAAGTTCATTAGTATATTCCACCCTTCAAATAGAAACTCAGTAATGTTTGCGCATTACTATTTGTCGGTAGATTTAGCTACGATCGTATCTATCTAGGCGGTTTCTACCAAAAGAGACCTACCACTAGTAAAGTGATGAAGTTTTATGTTATTTCTTCATCGTTTTATATATGTATCTGTTAAAAGCTAATTTCTCTGTTAATATACTCGGTCATCTAAAGTGGTTTATTAAATCTATCCTCACTTAATGCTGCTATACCATATTTCTTAAAATCTTACCGCGCGAGCACTTTAACTTGGGAGCGTCGTATATTTAATTCAAAGGCGGCTAAAGTACGTCGCCATAAAAATCCCGCCGTGTGATACTGTGCAGATGAGCAGCGCAGGGACGGATTTGGGGACGGGCGCTAATTTAATTCTATTAATGTCTGTTTTACTGCGAATCTCGCGTTTAGTGGCCCGATAATGGGCGGTAATGATTTTCTACTGTGATCCAACGCGGCGTCTGGCTTCTGCAGATATCAACACGCTTATTTCTCATACATAATAATCTAAATTTTGTCACTTTAAAGCTACAAGCTTACAAGCTGAATTAAACCTTAAAGTAGACAAAAATAAGGATTTAATTATATTTGGTTTAATTCAACATCTGAACAATCAGCGTGATAAAAATAAACCACTAAATACATAACTCCGTCGCTATAACATCTAAAACGATGTCCCCTACAATTCTCTTCCGTAATCTATATAGATTATTCAGCAGCAGAAAATGGTGTCACTTTAAAGTGGTGTCCGAACAAAAAGTATCCAGTTATGTTAATAGATAAAAAAAAATATTACCAGCTCAATACGGAACTGGTGCCGTGATAGTAAGGTTCCGTAAACCCGGGATTTACGGTTATCGCTTGCCGGGGTGCGTTCAATCACAACAAGGAAACTTAATACTTAACGCTATACTATACTTTATCATTTAACATAACCTTAACTTATAACTTAATGAACTAATACCTAAAAATAATATAACATTATATACCAATAAAGTGTTTTGTTGAACTTTTTTATATCTTGAAAAATGTACAATGTTAGTTTTAATTAACTAAACTTTTAATAATTATTATAAATTAAGTAATAAATCATAAAAGGTCTTAAATGGTACAGTCATGGTCAAATACAACCAGAAGACCATGGAATCCCAGTCTTAAACTCGTACAATTTGGCTGACGAAAGTCCAAAAAACGTAAGGAAAAAACCTGAACAAAAGTCTCTCTACAAATAAGGAACCTGTCCACAAACAAAAGAGAATAAAGACATAGAAGCTCATAAATTACAATTCAGACAGAAGAAATCTACAATTAGATATCTATGACTATGACTCGACTATGTCTCCTTTAAATAAAATTTTGCTAAACGATTTTCAATTGTTAACTACAGTTATCAGTTCCGAAAACGTATTGAATACTCCTGTCAAGTTTTAGGTCATTAAGCATGAAGCATCTGATTAGAGACCGATAATTTCGTTTATTATATCTAGGAAAAGATATAATAAAGTAATTAAAAAAGCATTTAAACCATCAATACAACTTTGTTATTTTAACTATATCGTATTGATACTGCTATTATAGCTGGTTATAGTGTAAATAGTAAATAGAGATCCACAAAAAGCAAGGATTAAATTTTTTTATAAAATTTTGAAAAATTTGGTATGTAACATTGCAGTAGACTTTAAAGTTTAGCGACAGGAAAGAACCGAGCTCATTTGTTAAGACGGTCGTAAGTTGAGAAGCGAGTGAGCGGATGCTGTAAAAATCTCTGAAAGCTTTCGCGTCAGTAATAGACATGCCTCGGTTTATACAGCCATAACCGGATAAGTGAGCAGTTCGGATGGAACGATCGGGAATAAAGGCAAGTGGATGTTTCCAGACTACTAAACGCCGTTGAGATTCATTTCTTTATCCACCACCTAAAATTCATATGGTGTTAAGTGACAATCAGACCTTGGCCGACGAGTAACCAATCCAAAAACCATATCACCAAACTCTTGAGTTCCTCCTCAAGAACCGAATTAAAGACCTCCGTATTACAAGTAAGCAATTAAACTTCTTAACATATTTAAAGAAAATAATTAAAAACAAAGAAATTTTTATTAAAATTAACTTTATATAAAGTGTAATCTAAGTACTCGATGAAAGAGTTTTCATCCGCAAATGTAAAACTCCAAAACCGAGGAGGCTGTTCAATTTTCGGGCGTGTCAAATAAATCAAACTCACTTCGGCGCAATCAATAACGTCGTCAAATTCGCCGGTGAAGCCCTCAGAGGAACCCTTGAAACAATTAAGTCCCTCCTCCGACCTCCCCCTGCTGTAATATCACGCCGTAATTACGCCGTTAAAGAGACGCGCGGCGTAGATTTTACGCACTCCGTGGACTTGGCGTAAACTTGTAATAACTTCGCGTAATACGTGTTCCGAGGTGTTCAAATGATATGAATTTACGCTTAACTTGAAAGTTAACAAGCCGCAAATTATCTTAAGTTATATATTATATATATAGTTCTCTTTCATATTAATTTCTAGTATATACTTTCTGGTAATGGTCTCTCTCTTGTTGGATGAGGTTTGGTACCACCGCGGCGTTCATTTACTTTACTATTCAAATATTACTGTGTACCGGTTATAAAGAAATTGCGCCGAATAAAATACAAAGCTAACGAGATGAACTGTCTTATTTTCTTTGAGGGCGAAACGTTTCCGATTTCGCAGTGCGCAATAAAGAAACGCGAAAGCGAACATCGCAATTTGCGGCGCCCGTAAAGAGCATCTTCCCGCGAAATCTGTTCCCGATGCGGAACCGCGAAGATGGAGGCCGGCTAACGAGCTACGCGGCCTCCGCTCTGATTTCCAATTCAGAAGGAAAATTGCGATCCATAACCGGCGCGGGCCGGGATGGCCGGAGTGGGGGTTCCCCCCCTATCCGGTTGCTACGCGACGCGGGGAGGAGCCGCTGCAATCACGGCCCAATGGCACGACGGATATAAATTGCTCTCGTGTCGCGACGCTGATGCGGGAGCGAGAGCGGAGTACGAGAACGCACCACCTCTCCCCTTCGCTCTAATGAAGTCGCCAGACCCCTTGATTGACGGACTCGAAGGCCCTTTTTCGAAATACAGTACCTAAATGTTAGGTATCGGTGCGCTGCTGTGATTTGTGTAGGTGATTGCCTACCGAGCGCTGTGTGGGGCGCGCGGTGCTCTTCCTTACCGCTTAGCCTGGCCGGCGCGCGTTGATCAAGTGACTCATTGCATGTACAGCTTGTACCTAGATCCAACAATATACCACAGAGATGTCTACGGTTCGAACACTAATCAAATAAAAAATTATCAACAGCTTCCACGACGCGGTTGCTAAACAATTGCCATATAGCAAAGATAGTCCCTGATCCAATTCCAAAGCCACATAGTTTTTTAATTTTAAATTGGGGAAGAACTTTTAAAAATCCCATTGAGTTTTACCTGATGGTAAGTTATACGTTTACTCATAACGAGTCGTCGCTTGTTAAGACGGTTTAAACTGGACCACATTGTGTTCGTCGCTTTGAGACTCAAAATGTTTTGTTACCCCAGTTATTGATTTTTCTATTTTTTATTTATTCGTCGAACAAGACTTTCATCTGATAGTAAGTTATATGCTTTCTCATAAGAACAAGACACGTATACACAGCGCCGCATTGCGCTCATCGCCTTGAGACATAAGATATTTCCCAAACATTTATTTCACAAACATACAACTCCATTTAAACCGGAACACAGTTATGTTTGCACAGTCCTATTTAGCAGCAGAAATAGGACCTGCTGAAGAATAACAGCATCGCCGTGTTTCGGCAGTCAATATCCAAAGCATTTTGGGCGATAATTTGTCACCGACTGAATCACATAAAACCATGTAAAATCGATCATGAGCCCGCAATGGGTTTACTTTTAATTATTGGACCAACAATAGTTTACAAATAACTGGAAGCCGGCGCTGTAGAATTCAAACAAAGGCCTTTGACAATGAGCCGAGTATATTAAATTCCTTTCTCTCTCGAATCACGCTATATAAACTTCTAACAGCTCATATGACGGCTGCGGCGATAAATTTTTGTAAGTCCGGGAGCGGGTTGCGGGTCGAATCCGTAATGCGGGAGCGGACCTGGCAGAGATTACGCGGACGTGCATTAATATAGGCATGTGGTGCTCCAACAAAATATCCTAGGGCTGAAGCTTGAAAGACCAGAAGAAAAGATAAAAAAGTAACAACTGTTTAATAATCACATTTTTATATAAATCCTTTACATTCAAGTTTTATAGTTAAATAACTAATACTAACTAGAAAACTGATACGATGTAATAACGAAATACTATGTCTTTTACTTTTAATATTTTAAATCATTACTTTCATCGAATAGAAAAGCAAATATATTTATTATAAATACATAAAAAACCACTTTATTAATGTTGTAAACAAAGATCTAGCTGCTAATATATAAGATAGCAAGACTAGCAAATACTAAAAGCATTTATTAATTAAAAACTAACTTATCAAAATTTAAACAAAATTTCAAGGAAATATAATTTATAGGTTTACTAATAATGTAATTACTGGTAATAATTACTCATTTATGACATAATTATAATACCTCATACTTTTGGAACAAAGACCACAATGTAACTGTATAGGTTTTATTGTATGTAAAATTCGAATATATCCTGACTTTAATGTTGTCATGATTGAAATTGAATATATATGGTTTGCGGATCTCAATCATGATAACTAATTTTGAAAATATTTGGTATCCGGTTATATCCGGGTCGGCAGCCCTATTCACTTCCGTCTCCTCACGTCGTCGCAGCGTCAGGGTGGATCGATACGCTCAGGACTTTGGCACGGATTACTTGACCCTCGACCTGCCGCAACTATGCCGCTGGATGAGAGAAATAAATCTAAAAAAAATTGTTATTCTTTCATCCTTTCATCTTATAACGCTGTTTCTACATAACGCGGGTAAAAAGTTATTTATCATTACATAGTTTTCCTTTCATTTAACGTAGTAGTTCCATTGCAAGAAACCTTAGAGTCATAATAAAATCTAGATATAGATGTAGTTCAAAGGCTAACGATAATCAAAAATTGTTGTCCAAAAAATAGTAAGAATAAAAAATATAAGTTTACTACACAGTTACATATTATCTGGATATATTATCTCTATATACAGTTATGTTTACACAGCGCATTATCACTATTTACTATATTACCTTAGTGTATTACTATACGTTTATATAACATATATAAAAATCTGAATTGTTGCCTAGTTATTCCATTTTACCGACTTAACTTTATTATTTATTTTTTAAACCTCACGACGATGTGATGAGATAGGAGTTCCCGTGATGGTAAGTGAAACACTTGTCTATAATAAGTTTTGAGATGTAAGGTATTAAGTCTCGTTATCTCAGTAATTTCACTAGCTTACAATGCCCTTCAAACTGGAACACAGTAATGTTTGTATAGTACTGTTTACCAGCTAAAATACGGGCTGCGATGGTACGACCTAGACAGTCTTTGGCAACAGAGTACTACTCCTATTCTATTAAAAGGGAGAACGATGGAAAAAAGACCTACCACCACATTTACATAGTAGTACGAATAATTTAGATTTATGAAAGCTTTCTTTGTGATACTTATACATATATATACATTTTTTTTAACGCGGGGGAATCCTTTTACGGACGTTCCGCCGGTGCCCTGGGTGGGCCCAGAGGGGTGTGTGGGACTCGGCCTGGGCGGCCCCTACTCACTAAACCTACCGCGAAATCCATCAGCCGTTATTAATGTGATGCCCCGGATCTGTCAGCGACAGGGCAATACATATATATACATACGTTAATCATTATAATAATATGTATTGTTTGTTAACAGGTGAAAAGCCGCACAAGTGCCAGGTGTGCGGCAAAGCCTTCAGTCAGAGTTCGAACCTGATCACCCACTCGCGCAAGCACACCGGTTACAAGCCGTTCGCCTGTGAGCTCTGCGGCCGGGCTTTCCAGAGAAAAGTCGATCTGAGGAGGCACCGGGAGACCCAGCACGCGGACCTGAGGGCACCACAAACCCACCTGCCCCCACACACGGACGTCCACGCGATGCACGCACAGGATATGCACCCAGTCGACCATCGAATAGGTGAGACCACAAACTGATCATAACCGATGTCACGTTTATTTATACTACTTATAAGTTATATTTATTTTTACTTTTTCAATTCACGAAATTTCTCTTAATAAGAAGCAAACAAGTCTTAAAGACTACACATATATCTTACTATCCAGGACTCTAACTCTAAAAGGTCAGAATATGCCAGAATGACCTAGGAACTAATTTTCATTCAATGAACACAAAGATCATCAAGTGCTAACTTTGACTTTTCATATCTCCCTAAGAGGAAGAGCTATAAACTTTCTATTTTGGATTTCTCTTCTCCTTATCCTGTACTTCGTTTTATCCTGAAGGGGTATCCATGTAGCTCTTCCGGTTTAAAAGTCACAAGCATTAATGAGTAGTGAGCGCATTGGTCTTTTTTAATTGAGATTAAAACTTACTGTTATAGAAGTATGAAAGTTTTTACCAAATATTTAAAAAATATATACATAATTTTTTTAACAAAATATAACAAATTTCTTTAAGAATTATGTTAAAAGTATTTTTTTGAATGACTACTTCAAATCTAATTTTGACTGTTATTTGTAGACCTTCGTCCTCCTCACCCGGACCTGCGCCCGCCGCACCCCGACTACCGGAGCCACCTGCCCACTGGGGTGCCGCCGCTGCAGGCTCTACCATCCTGAACTTCCACAGCCTTCGCGCCCCCCGACTGGCGTTGAGGCAATACATCACAGAAGAACAGTTCACTACTAAGTGGTAGTTTCGTGTACAAACAATTGCACCAAAGATTTTTTCGATATCTCAATGTGATTTATATTTAACTTAAGCTTCATATGTAGAAAGTATACGACGCTGTACCGCGCCTTGACACTGAAATATTAGTGTTACAATACAAATTAACACATTTTTTTATCATCTTCATATTTAATATTCTATAAAAGTTAAACTTATTGATTATTCAGTCCTCTGAACAGAACTAATAGAAACAAGTAATGAAGGAATGCGTACAGAAAGATTTATAATTTCGTATTGTTTATTTATACTTCAATTGTATCATACATATGTTAATATTGTTAAAGCTACAAACACAATATCGCATAGCCTCTGCATTTTTATTAGATACGAAACAAAGACAACTTTATTGTAAGAACAAAGAGAATGTTGTTTTATATCATCTTGTAAACTTTAGAGAACATTTCAATTTGTATTAACTCAGTCAATAACATCGACAAGTTTACATCGTTTAGTGAAATCTAGCCATAAGTATGGACCTGTGAGGTATGTTACCATTGATATATTATAAGTATATACAAAAGATATAAGGAATTCCTTTAAAAAAATTGATCTCATTGTGGATATACAGGCTGTTTTGATTACTTCTCCTTTAAGTATCCTTTTGTCTTGTCTGATACGAAAAACAATTTTTTCCGTCACTAACACATTCTGAATTCACTGATATTTCTACTTTTAATTTGTTATTTTTAAGTTAAATTTTAAATAGAATTGCTCCAACGTAATGTAGACTGATGAAGTCATTCCAGAGATCGCACTCCATTAGATTGTATTGCGTATTGAAATGTATCTATTCCATTCGTTTTCATTCCTTTTATTAAAACATTTGAATATTTAGTGATATCTATAAAAACACATACGAAAGAAAACGTTTATCTGTTGGTTAGATTAATATTTTAAGGGTTTAATACAGAGTATATTAATTAATTTGGATTAATCATTATTAGTTTTTTTTACAAACACATGAACTACAACATTGCAGTTAGAAGAAGGAACTTGCAAAAATTGTGCATAATTTTTAAAAGACTTCTAGCTTATGAATTTCAGAAATAGAAAAAAGAAATTAAATGTTTGTATGTAAAAAATTCACCAATAACGTCCTTAAACAACCTTGAACAGAAGAATAGTCGATCTGATGAGGAAATCTTTGAAAGAACCCTGTACACAACAGTAAAGTTCTATCGGCTAATGATTATGTTGAAAAAAGGATTAACATCAACAAAACCTTTTTAATATCTTAAAATTAGTTGATCTTATTAAATTGTGTATCACGAAATTTCTCAAGAAAACACTTAAGGTTTAACACAACTGGAATTAAGTTTATTAAAGTACTAATATGTTCAAATACAATTTGCTTAACTTAGATATATTAAAGCCTGGAAATAAGTACAACCTATTGGATTATTAAATTTTCAATATGAAGCCCACTACGCCAAAGATTGTAGTCACATTATACGTACATATTATCTACTTGCGAAATATACTTTTGTATCATAATTTCTATGATTGTTATAAACGTTTATTTCACTTGAATGATACTCTCTTTATCATTTAAAATATGAATATCTCTTCAAAAATTTATACGGATATTGAATAAAAACTAAATTTTACAACCTTAATATATATCAACGGATATATTCATTAAATATTTCTACTTTGTATACTACTTGATATTATTTTATTCAAACTATTTTTTTTAATATATTTAATAGTATTTTGTTGTTATAAAAAGTGCCATAAAGTTTGTTAGGTATTTACGTTTCAGTCTGGTATTTTTTTAGAGAGAATGATTGCAAACAAACGGGGAACTGAATACATCATTCAATATAATATAAATAATAAAGTTTATAAGTGAAATTGTTATAATTTGCTTACAAATGACACTAACCTGTATACAGATAAAATAATCGAAATTATAAAGGAATGTATTCGCCATGTTCACTTTGTTAGAACTTGCTAACAATTAATCATTTGATTAGTCCAATGGATGTTCACGGCGGTATAATTGGTACATACTATTCATCATCAGTTATGTAGAGATAAAATGATTATCCTCTACAAGGTCATCGTCTGTGGAGTTCAGCACAAACATATAAATAAATATAACTATTAATTTCCCGTAGTATATACAAAATCATAAACGTACTAATACCTCTGAAATAAATACCAAACTGTTTACATACATATTGTATACATAAGTAGTTGTATTTTACGTTATTAACTATTGTTTATAGTTAAATAATAAAATTGTTTATCACTTGTAACTATTGTATAATATTTCTAGTATCTTAGATCATTTATCATCTCGAGATTCTTTAAGATATTTTTAGCGAAAATGTTACTCGTTGTAAATAATGTATAGTTGTAAATCTAAATATAAGATTAAATCCAAAGACGATTGTGCAATCCTAATGTCATTATTATTACTACAAATTATATTATTATAAGCGACTTTCACTTCAAATAAACGAAAAATGTATATGAAAATAGTATTTGATTTTTACCTTTCACAAAATGACAAGTAAAATAAGTCGTTAGAAATAGTTTCATCAACTTCTTAAAATACAAAAGTTAGTTATAAAAAAAAACTAAATGCTTTCGTTGTGTATAAAAGACCATTTAATATTTTTTAATTAATTTTTCTCAGAGGTAGTACACTTGGAAGCTCGCATCATGTTAATAAACGTATTTAACTTAAAAGCTCCCACAACCCGATATCGTTTATAGAGAAGAGCTCTCCGGTTACACAGCCTTAAGATAGGATCAGGGTCCAAAGGCGGCTCATTAAAGAGCTTTTAAGCTTAAATTTCTGATATCTTACTCAGGACTTATTTAATTAGAATTATTATTATAAACAGCCCACTTAACGTCACCACTGCTAGTCTTAATAATTTCCTATATTTTCGCTAGACATTATCGTCATTTAACATAACAAAATTTTACAGAATTCAAAAGACTTTAAATGTTTATGAGTTTGATTACCAATTTAAAGTTAATCTCTTCATTTATGAATTATATATAAAAATAAGCTGATCTCATTATTTTATATATTGCTATAGTCTAATCTAAGATCCGGAAATACAAGTCACAAGACCGGTCGATCAGGAAACCTATGGCCAGCAGTGGACGTCGTTCAGTAGAAGTGATAATTATGATGATGTTGATAAGACCGATCTTAACGTACATCAACGACACTGGATGCTTACCCCAAAAGAAAATCAAATCCACCTGATTTTTTTTCATTCATTCATCTCAGCCTATTGCAGTCCACTGCTGAACGTCCACCTGATTACAGAGTGAAAATTTATGCGTAAGACTTAGGGTTCCAGTAAAACAACGCTAGGTGAAGAATCCGACACAAAAGAAATACTGAGGCTGGTATGCGAGAACATTATTGGAAAAGTCAAAGATCGTAAAAGAAAGCATACTTACGTAAAGCACCAAGTAGTGGACAGGCAGAAGAGGCGAGATAGGCGACTTTGACTCTCTCTTTCTCTCGCTGAGCCAGTAAATATAAATTAGTATAAAAAAATACTTCATCGCGAAACACAATCGCACCAATCGATCGGCAATCATTTAATGCGCGTTAAAAACTAGTCGCCCAGTAAACTCGATAGTAATGCGATAAAATGTTTGCTAATTATCGACAAGTGCCGTGCGCGTTGTGATCGATTGCTCATTAAACTAATGGTCGATTGTATCACCACCACCCTGCGTAGTTGGTTTCCCCGGATTTTTTTTAAACAATAAATTTTCGTTATCGTTAGCAATAACACCACTTTCTACTGTAGCCTAACTACTAAACTTTTGATGATGGTACGGTGTGTTAAAATTTTGTTAACTGTTCTTTCATTGTCTATCTACCACCATAGAAGCATGCTTTGATATCAGAGTACCTGTTTTTTTAAGTAAAGTCTTCAATTTCATCATTAGCATAAAAGACATCTAGTACTGGACATGATAGGCTAACCTTAAATATTCCCACACCGGTCGTTTCTGCTCTACCCGCATCGTACAGTTTCCTGCAAATTTCACCAGATCGTCGACCTAATTTGGGAAAGGCTTTCGGCACTGTCATTACTCAAGGACTTTACTGCCTAAACTGATTTTACGAGAAAATTTTACAGAATTGTTTGTCTATTGTATTTTCTATATCTGGACAAGTGTAAACATAGACCCACCGTGCATGTAATATGGAAGCTCGGAGGTTATTATTATTTTATGATTTCCAAAAATTCTATCACATGCGAAGCTCTATTTGATTACGGACAACATAACCAGCAGACAACAGGAAAAAGAAACATTGGGATTTAGAACAGAAGCGGGCTGGGGTCCCGCGGGGACCCGGCGGACACTAAACGCCTGTTAGCACGCACTGCGGGCCGTGCTATTGTCCGACACAGGACTGAACTTTCACGGAGATTTTAATTTTTTTATCTAACTGACTTAAATTTAACCCAAAATTCATGTAGCGTTAAATGATAATGAGTCAATGAACGACGGAGGATTATCACACAAATATTCTGGGAACTAAAACAAACTCCACAGCTCGTAAGCCTAAATGAGAACCAGAGATTTATTTCAACACTTACCCTATAAATAAGCTAAACGTTGTTACTGATGACCTTAGCTCCTATTACAACTGGCAATTAGTATTATGCAACCATTACTGTCTTTCGGTTTGAAGGGTGCTGCATGTTAGTGAAATTACTAGGGTAACAAAAATGTATACCTTACGTGTTAAGGCGACGAGCGCAATGTGGCGTTTTGTATAACATCTTGTATACAATCTTAACTAGAGCCGCGTTGTTATGAGCAAGCATGTGCCGTATCCTACCGTTAGATGAACGCCTTGTTCGTCTCGTCGCATCGTCGATAAAAAAAAAATACTTAATCAATCCATTATAAAGGTAATGGCAAACCTTACCTTGCCTTTGCCATGATCTACTTCTGAATGGAGTATTTAATATTATTAGAGTAATACGGTATAAAAAAGATAGTGATCAAATCAAAAGATCTAGTACGCTTACCTGTAAGACACTTGTATAAATAGAAACATTGAAAAGAATAAGAAGCTCTTTGTATTATTTGGTGTATACATAAATCGGTTCCATGGTGTAATGGTCAGCACTCTGGACTCTGAATCCAGCGATCCGAGTTCAAGTCTCGGTGGAACCTATATTTTTTATAACCTATCCAACAACTTCTTATCACGATTAAAAGTTTCGAAAACATAAATTATATGATACGTTGTATTGTCATTTCATTAAGTAGCTGGAGTCCATTTAGGTGGTAAGGCAAACATGTTCCTGTTTGAAGGTCGTTGTAACTAAGTGATATTTTTGAGACGGTTTTTTTATTCGGTAAGACGACGAGATGAGCAAGGCATTCATCTTATTGATACGCTTTCCCAAAACAACGTGGTTATGGTTAAATGGTATACACAGCAGCACATTGCCCACGTCGCCTTAAGATGTAGCGTTAAGTCTCGATAACAAACAACAAAACTGAAACACAGTAATGTTTGCATATTACTATTTGGCAGTAGATATATCTGCGGTGGCACCTATCTAGACGATCTCAGGCAAAAGAGACCTACAACTAGTGAAGTAATTTTTTTATATTTAAATACCCAAATGGCAAAAGTAAATATACACAGCGATTGAATCGCTTATATGAATTTTTTTTATAAAAAAAAAATTTTTAAAGAAATTAATAGCCCCAAGTCCGGCCCACGGTGGTCAGTACAGCCGCGCATATATAATTCAGCAACATCCACGTGCGTCTCGGACGCAATCAGTATTGTGAATAATTGATGCGCGCTGCCACGATGATTGCGCCCCCGCGAGATTGCACGAAGATTTCATCCCCAGGACCGTCCCGGGTGGATTTACTCCATCATTACATCAGCCCCGGACAGAGAGCAAATTGAAAGAATCGCTTATGAAGAAATATTGCCAAGCGAATTGGCAATTGTAACAGGTCGAAGATTTTCACTTCGGACACTCTCACTTTGAATTCTAAAGAGAATGAATGAAGTTGAATAGTAAAGTCTTCTGATGTTAAGGCCTTTTGCTCGGGACAGTTTTCTACTGTGTTGTAAGATAGTGACACCAGTCGCTGAACCCTTACCAAAAGCAGATATTTCCTGCACAAACTAGTTACTGGTAGTAGGTCTGTTGCCAGAGACCGTCCGGGTAATAACCACCGCAGCTCCTACTTCTACCGCCAAATAGTACTGTACAAACATTACAGTGTTACCTTTTGAAGATTGCTGTTTGTTAATGAAATTACTGGAGTAACGAGACTTAACAACCCGTTACGGCGATTTATGGATAGTGATATAATTTATGTCACAGCATAGAAAGGTAATAAACCTGTTTGATACACTCCGTGTCGTGACCTCGACCGCAGACTACTTTTAGTCTATGAATACAGCCGGTGATCCGGTTCATTCGATTAGGAAAAAGAGTCGTGCGGTTCCATGGTGTAATGGTTAGCACTCTGGACTTTGAATCCAGCGATCCGAGTTCAAATCTCGGTGGAACCTACGATTTTTTTTATCAAAGGCACAAGTTGGATGTTGATTAGAATTTAAATCCTCGCAGAAGGCTTGTAATCGTTTTCACTTTATCATGGACAGAATTTACATCATCTTTTTATATTTTTATAAAAATATGAAGTGATAAATATAATGGAATTGTAGTTTTATAATCTAAAAAAAATTATGGAGAATTTACGGCTAGTACGTCTCTATCATTGGACATCGTCTAGGTATGTAATACCGTTGCTGCTATTGTAGTTGACAAACTACTATGCAAACATTGCTGTGTCCCAGTTTGAATGGTACTATATGCTAGTGAAATTACTAGGATAACAACACACTTTACGTCTCAAGGCGACAAGCGCAATGTGGTGCTATGCATACCATCCTAATCAGCGCCACGTTGTTATAAGTTTGCGTATCACATACCTTTATCACCTAGTCATATAAAAATACGTTAAGTCAATTATATATTAAAGGAAATAAAATTAATTTGACATTAACTTAATATTAATTTAAATAGAAATAATAAGGACCTTATTATATTTTAACCATTCCCAAAAAAGAGTTATTCAAATTTGTTGGGTGATATAATAAACTAAGTGGTGAATCAATCCATATAAGGAGCAACAGTTTCGTTTAATATTATTAGGAACACAATACGCTTGCTTCGTCTTAAAAAATAACGTTTGAACAAATTTCATTAAGAAATTAATAATCCAGAATATTCTTGATCCTTTGGCGACTTTCCGATTCCTCATCCAGAAACTGAACTGGGTTTGCATTAAAATAAAGCCAATTCGAGTAGAAGGCTTGATAATTCGCGAGTCTCGCCAAATTTCATCACGGCTTATATCACTTTCCGATATCATCTCACCCTTCCCACAATGGCCACCGGCGGCGCCATCAAATTTATTCAAATTGTACCGTGTCGCCACCACCTCCGTCGCACCTGCTTTGATTAGAGTACAAACGAAAATGAATTTAGGCTCAAATGCATTAAGTCCAGTTTCCCTCGCTTATACGGTTCACAATTCAAAACGTTGCAATATACGATTATGGATAGAAATTCTTATTCCACTCAAAATAACATCCGTTTCCTCTTAGCAGAGGTTCACTTCACCTTTAACAAATGTGCTAATTGAATTTGAACTTTATATTCAAGACCATAAATGTGAAAATTCTTTGAAGTAGTATATAGTTAGGTTTAAGGAAAGCAAATGGAGATGGCAACGTTGAAACGTCTGCAAAGTCTTTTGTATCAACTCGCTAAAAGCTAAGCGACGTGATCTTTCGTTAGAGAGCTGTATGCACTTGCTAACAGCTTAAAACTTGGAAATTTTCTGCAGAGTATGCCGTTTTAATTTAGTTCAAAATATCCCTTGTTTTACTTTACACTCCTTTAATAAAAAATTCTATTATCATTGCCATTGTTACAGATTCCTGAAAATTCAAAGGGTCTGCTAATTTTAGAAGAATGTTTTACCATGCTTAGACCTTGAAGCATGTAATCTCAAAAAACTATATATATGTCTTACAACCATGATTGTGTTAGTAAATTATTTGTATATCAACTGGTCCTTTACTAAATAACATTGTTTGTCAGCCAAAAGCTTAAGCAGCGATGTTAATCGTAGAAAAATTTGAGAAGAGAGGAAAAATATAGACCGAAAATGTACAAAGCAATACATGCAAAAAACATATAATGTACACGTACACGTAACAAATTATATTTGTAGATTTCATACATGAGAACGACAAGAAAGTACGAAAAAAAAGACGTCGAATGAAAGATGAAACGAACTTAAAAAAAATTACATAAACACATATTGAAAGGAGGATGGTACCACGAGTTCCTACAAATCGACTTACACGCGGATCTCTCAAGTACATTAAAAAAAACCGTCACGACACCGATGAGATGAAATTCTTTACTCCTCAAGTGACGGCAAAGCTTATTTGCGGTCGGAAGTAACTCGGCAGCGGTACAGGCGTAATGGTCTCTGTCAGTTTGACAAGCGCAAATCTATGTTGGCGGCGGAATTTACATAAAGATAGCTAACGGTGAGTTTGAGACGCATCAAAATTGAGTTAGGGGAAGGCGGGGGTTACTTTAAAACTGTCGCTTAGTTGAGACGTCGAATCCGTTTAAGAGTTTTTCAGAGTTTTTGAAGACTTTGCAGCGCTTTGAAAGTCGAGTTATCGATTCAAGTCGTGATGGGAATTGTTTTGCGTTCTCTATCCGATTAAACCACTAAACTGCCTCCGTAATATAACAGCCGAACGATTTTCTTGAAATATGATTATCCACAGGTTAGAATTTGGACAGATGTGAAGCATTTTTCTAGTTGACATGCTGAGAATACAAAAACCAGAGAACATAATGCCTTCATAACTACTATTGCTGCGTCATTAGCCTTGTGAATAGGGGCAACGTAAT
This sequence comes from Pachliopta kotzebuea, assembly GCA_018246255.1. Lineage (NCBI taxonomy): Eukaryota > Metazoa > Arthropoda > Insecta > Lepidoptera > Papilionidae > Pachliopta > Pachliopta kotzebuea. Next base: position 6,582 of record DWLS01000217.1, on the reverse strand, counting down.
TGAACTTATAACGTATTTAAAACTATTTCCTTGTTCCTTGATATACATAATATGAAAGTTTCTTATAATTTTTTAAAACAAAGTTCGTGTTTAAATCATACTTTTTAGGTGCAATAGGCAACTCATTTCTGTTACCGAATACCGTCTAGCTTGGTAGCTCACCATGAATTACTTCTACCAAATTGTAATTTGCAAATATGGTAGTGTTCCAGTTTAAAAAGCGTTGTAGTTAGTAAAATTACTGGAGTAACTAGAATTAAAATATTTTGTTTCAGGGCGACGAGCATAATATGTTGCAGTGTACAATATTCTAACTAGCGCGATACATTGTTATGAACTGGCTTGCATTTATACTTACCATCAGATAGACATAAAAATGAGGACCTAATTTTGATGCTGTTTGAGGACAAAATGGGTAAGGAAGATTTGACGAAATTTTGCGGTCATAGAAACGATTGAGTTTCAAACGTACCCATCGACAAACAGAAGGCGGCAGAGCATCCCTAGCCGCCACCGGGGGCGTCCAAGTTGCGTATTGAGTTACGCGCCCTTACGCCGGTCCAATCGCATCAGGCTGGCTCCGAAGCCATTATAATATCCCGTTGCCGGTCGAGACGTCGTAATCTTCGCATTTACATAACAACCCCCTGGTGTCGAAGAATTTGCGGGATGCCGCATCGTTGTCAGCAAAAACAGATATTTTCAAACGAACAACATTTCATCTTATCTGTACAAGTATTACGTTTTTTGGCTTATGACAACCAGAAACCATCGGCGACGACAGTGAAAGTTTGTCAGAAGCTACTACCTTGCAAAATTCTCCATTCTTCATAGGACTCCAGAATATTGCTTTTCTATTCTCCTTACTTCAATCTACAGAATCTTTCTATTATATAGATAAAGTGCGCTTGAAGAAAACGGAAGTGTAATCGGAATTCCAGTTTCGCCTGCTCCGAAATTCCGATGAATTCAAATTTAAAGGTAAGCCCACACCGCGGTTTGATTTACGACATCCCCCCTCACCTTACCCCTCGCACTAGGAGTGAGTTATATCAATTTAATCGCGCCCATTGAAATTCAAAAGGCAGTACGACGAATCAATTACAGGAGGCCCCGGAGCATTCAAATACCGCCCCGCGCCCGCCGTGCGCTGATAGAATTGTTATTGGAGAATGTGCGTGTGATAGAATTCGAGCCAATATACTTGCAGCTTTTTTCTTCGCCTCTTTGTCTACTATAATAAACATAGTGACATACCCGGTACATATACTAGAATTCGAATAAACTTGCGACACTTTATTTTCATCTGGACAAAATTAATGAATGCTTTATGGGGCTGTGCCCCTGATCTATGATATAATCCTACAAACTTCTCATATTTGCATTACACAAAATTAGAAATAAATTAACAAGCAAAGCATGGCGTTAATGCATCCGAAATCCACTGTTTCGTTATTATCAAGAACCTTCAGTCTTCTTCTCTTAGTAAGCTAAGATTCAATCGAGTGCCTGTCTGAATAAAAAAAAAACAGTATTATGCCTTATTAAAAACAACGAAATTTCCTGGAAAATAAATATTTCTATAGGTTACATTACTCAAAGACTACATTGTTTGCTGGTTTGAGACAGAGTTGTAGAAAATGGCCTAAAATTGGATTTAGAGATAAGATATCAAAATTTCAAACATTAAACATAGCCCTCTCGTACTTTTCTTTTTCATCTTTCTCCGCGTATTAAGAAATTATTTATGTATTTATGTATCTATACCTTTTATTTAAGTAATTCTAAGTCTAATAGGGCTATGAAATTTTAAAAAAAACAGTGATACTGGCGCATTTATCATAAAAGCGTTTACTTAATGTAAACATATTTGACTGAATCAATATGGACGGGCATTTATTTACCTTTCGGTAATATTAAAATGAAAAGTGATTACTGCAATAAAGTAGACGGGTGCGCTATGAAATTTTACGCGTTACCATAAATACGACAAACCTTGGTATATTTACGGGCACCAATTCTATACTAAGTGATAGGACGATAAAATTTATTTCATCTCCCGCGTCAAAGGCGTCGCCCGTATACGGCGTAATGTATGAATCAAATGATATGCCATGAATAAATAATTACATAGTAATAACTTTATTATATCCTGATAATAAAGTTATTATTTGGAAAATAGAAGATTATGATTCTTGGATTAATTTTCTCAAAGTCTCGCAACGTAATTGCTTATTTTAAATTATAATTCAACCATTGTAAATTTAAGTATCCTGAGACGTATCATGGCGCTGTATGGGATGAGTATCAAAGGCAGAGCTGTTATAACAAGGAGCTTCATATTCCATCAAGAATTGTAAGAAGCATGTTATCGTAAGCAATCCTGAAGGTTGTCGGTGGAATGTGAAGGACGTCAAGAAAATTGGTGAATAGAAGATAGAAAGAAATGGAAGGAGTTGTTATACCCAAAGTCCACAAACAGCTGTAGTAGAGGTAATAGAAGAATAAATAAATCAAATATAAAAAACTTAATTACTTAATCAATAGTATTTTTTACTATAAAATTCTGAAGAATGTTTGTTTTATGAATATAACCTATAATATAATGAAGCTGATTTATTTTTTAAAGATCTAAGCGTTTCTGAAAATACTTTCGTTCAATGTTTAACAAACAAATTTCGCAAAGTATATAGACTGGAAAACCGAAGACCGTTACACACCCTTGAGAATCAAGTTGCGTGGAAGCAGAAAATTTATGCGAAGAGCTTTGATGGTCAACGGGAAGTGGGGAACCCCCTTTTTATGACATGACATCAATATTTTATGTGACACCTCCGTGCTATTCCAAATCAATCATTCCCCGTCGCGGGCTACTTTATATTCAGTTCGGAGTTTTTGCGAGAACCGTTTTTTTATATGCATACGGTAAAATGTGGAAATGTGATATTGAATACTATGATATTCTCATTTCCAAATGTTTTTTTTTATTTACCTGAAGTTTTATATAAAAAAATAATGTTGCGACAAAACGTGGCCCGTGAAAGCAAAAATCGCATTCAATCATTCAAAGCAAGAGTTATATAGTTTTTGGACGACTGAAGTAATGATGATGATGATGACATTACAATTTTTACTATTTAACTACCGTAGTATCCCGTTTTTTAATTGTGTTTCTATATGTGTTACAAATAAACACTTTTATCTGAGTTGAAGATAAAGAAATTTTGAAAAGATCATAGAAAAATACATTGGTGAATTACATACATGAATGAATTCAGATTCAGTTGAAACTTTGTATTCTTTTCTATATAAAATTGGCAATTTTTATGAAAAATTACATAAAAATCAAAAAAAATATATATAAAGCTGAGTAAAATACAGACAAAAATAGTAATATATCTTTATTTCTGTATAAATAAATTAAAAGCTTTATGACATGTCTCTAAGAGTAGATAGCACTTTGGGAACGATAATCGAATTACTATAAAAACTTTGATGTGTTTTAAAAAAGTTATGAATATAGTGCTTATCATTTTGAACTTATATACCTTTTGAACATACATATGTTCACATACATAGATATAACAACAAATACACCGACAAAACATCGTGTGCGATGTCCAACTGATCAATACATAAATGAAGACAAACAAACGGAATAATTGTTCTGTATTGTGAATGTTATCACTAATAGTTAAGTATTTAATGACACAGTTGCCATTGTTAGATGTAAATGAAGACATATCCCGATAGAAATGGCCACGTTCACCTCGCGTGGAAACCTAAATGCCCTGCAGGAATAATTGATGCTTAGCAGGTCCCGTGGGTGTGCGGAGTACGGCGCGCCGGCATGCGACGGCTGGCCATGTGTGATTTAGTTTATGGTTATAGCGACGTTATTTAACGCGTTACTTACATCCAAGTTTTTATCATCAACATCATTTCAACCGTTCTTCACCGCTGGACATAGGTCCCTTATAATGTATTCCACAAAAAACGAATTTATACTGTTAGAATCCAATGTCTTCCAACGACTCTATTAATGTGATTAGTACAAATTGCTTTAACTTATCTTGATTGATAAGTCGCAGGTAAAAGCAGTGTTGATCGTAGGAAGAAATCGTAGCTGCGTAACATCAGAGAGTGGACGGGATTTACGAGTGCCAACCAACTTTTCCACTTTGCAAGAGACAGGGTAAAAAATGGTGAACTGACTTGCAACCTCCGCTGGTCAGAGTCAAATTAAGAAGAATTTTTTTATGTACTCCCTACATATTTTTTTTTCATATACAATACATCAAAATACAATTTCTAAGGTATATATCTCTAAAGGAGCCATCCGAACTGAGCACGAGCTTCCATGGAGAAACCGACATGTTCATAGAAAAGATCTTGTAGTAATATGACAGCCGACAACTTGTATTTGGAGAGCATGGGAGATAAATAGCCTTCTTATGAAAGAATACCAAGTTCTGCTTTGACTTATTGCGTTCAGTATCCGTAAACCTTGGAAGATGATAATATTTATACATCAACAAAAATCCAAATCCTAATCACTATAGTCAGAAGGAAAATTATTATAACTATTAATAGTTGAGGGGTGTTTGTATTCACATGTACTTAACTTTTTTATAATTACTAAAATGATACATCAAGTAAGACGTCCACTTGCCAATACATGATACGAAGAAGCTATTTAAAATGTTTAAACTGCTCCAATTTTTGAAATATATGTTAAAGTTAATCAACAATTACCTAAGTTATTACTTTGTGTTGTGGTTTAAAAGGAGCTGTAGCTAGTGAAAATCATGGAGTAAAATGATTTAACATACTTTATCTAAAAGCGACGAGCATAAAGCAGCATTTATCATCCTTACTAGTGCTTTTTTTACTTTGTTATGTACGAAGTATTACTTACCATCAGATCACACCACAAAGCAGTAGTGTAAAGACAGTTCTTTACACTACTGCTTTGTGGACGAAATAAGTATTTAAATAAACATGTATTTTCTTTAAAAGAGTTACACATTCACAAGACAGTACATAAAATCAATAAAAAGCTATTATATTTTGAATCCGTTAACTTATTCGCTCTCTTCTTTTAGTTTTTTCGTTATCGTATAATCTTTAATTTGCTTGTTATGAAATCTTGATTGATATTAACATTCCTTATTAATTATTATGTGTATTTATATAAACCAAGTAATACAGTGTAGTGTTTAATGAAATCAACGATTGCAATTGATCTCAATGAGTTTCCGTAAACGATTGCATGTTCCCAAACAGTTTGCAGTATAACGAATATTTATTACGATCTAAACAAACCGTCCGCTGTACAAATGGCGACGTTGATATGTTACGAACATAATAAGGCCTTACTGCCAATTGCTACGTAATTAAACTGAATCGTTCACTGAATTTCACTTTATTTAGAAATTCTCTTCCTACGAATTACTCAACTTCGGACGTAGTTTTAAAAACATAAATATTCATTATTAATATATATGTTTATATTATTAATATATACATAACAACCAAGTATAAATATTCATTATTAATAAAGGGATTCTTAATTGTGTATTTATACGCAATTTTAATAATAATTAAGCTTTTTCTCTGGTTACAAAGAATATATTTCAAAGTAATTACAAAAAAAGTGCATAGTTTAATTTATATAACACTCCAGAAATTATTCATAATGCTAAAAGCAGCTTGGTAGTCAGGCTTTTGAATAAAATATTTGTTGAAATAGTAAGATGTGAAAGATTTTTTTAAGTGATGTAATGGTTAGTAAGTAACCACAAACCTGAGCTTTGAGATAGAAGTAAGCTCTTTTTTGGAATGGCATCGGTTCAGTTATATCTATAATTACATCTAAATTTATAAACTTGTTGCGCGTCGTAAGATATTGTCAAAACCACAGAGAAAATAAAAATAGTCTACAAAAAAAATAAACTCTTATATTAATACTTATTTGTGAAGTTAACTTATGCGTTTACGTGCGATTTATATTGATGTAATAATAAGTTGTTTTAATGATGTAGATTAGAACTAAAAAAGTTCAATGAACGGCTATGTTGTCCTTGCAAAGCGCTTCGGCCTATTGAGTACGTAACGCATATTTGCTCATACATTTTAACAGGCGCTGTTATATTTCCTTCATATTAAAACTTATAGTTATGTTAGCGCTGCTTCAATTTACAAAATATTAACCAGATTTTTTACAAAACTATTGTAGTTTGATGCTTGTAATTAGGTTTATTTCGTATTCTTATCAAAACTAAATTTGAAAACTTTTTTAATAACCTATTTATAACCTTTTAACTGTGTCTACGTATAAGCTGTAAGTTTTCCTATAAGTAAATAAATAAATATACATCGTAAGCTATTCGTTTAATGTCTGTCTACGTTTACCGCTTTGTAAGAAATAAAAATAAATTTACGTGGTGGTTGTATTAAAGCGGCCTCCGTCTGGTGCGGTTAACGGGCGGGCGTGTCGCGCCCGCGGGTGTCGTCAAACTTCGTATTGGCGATAATTATCGAACGGTTATAGTACGCGACTCTTAATGATACTTATATACT
>DWLS01000216.1:0-36311 GCA_018246255.1 Pachliopta kotzebuea | reverse complement strand
TTCCTCGGACTATTGTCGGAGACCTTGTTTGCTTATCATATACTTGTTTGTTTTTATAATTTTTATCTACTAATAATTAATTGAACAGGGGTTGATTAAATTTGAATATTTGTTTTATATTTTTAAGTTATTTAGTTTTTCATAGGACATTGCGTTATTTCAGTCGCTAAACTAATATATGTAACAATAATGCTACGCTCATAGAGTGTCGCAGTGTGTATCATTTTAACTTGAGCCACATTCCTATGAATATGCGTACCACTTATTATGAAAACGCCCCAGTTTTATTCAATATTTACTGTTATCTCTCTAAAATTTGAACACTTGTTGATGCAAATCTGTCATTGATTGAATATATCAACATAAAAAGTTGTTTATTGTAAATGGAAGTTGCTAGTATGCAAATCTAAAATATTTCATAGAACCGGATATTTGAGCGTTTTAAAAAAAATATTAGGCGGAGGAAATCAGTTCTGTGTTATTTTTTTTCATCTGTAGGTTCCGTAGTAGATCTCATAGATTCTAATTCACTGACTATCGAGGGTATTTAGTGAGCCTAATTTTGTCTTTTCCCTCAAAGCAACATATTCTTTAGATATATAGAAAGACATTATAGAAACCCGAGATTTATAATATTGAATCATCAAGAGCCTACGACATTCCACTGCACGAACGCCACTTTACCCGATCTTCGGCAATACGCATCCAGTACATTAAACAATTTCTCGTAACTATTAAAATTTACAAGTAATTTTTACTGATTGTGACAAAATTGCTCTATATTTTATAATAATGGTATTTTTTCGCATACTGTTCCGCCGTATCGTTTCAAAGATTTTCTCGTATAAAAGCATCCGCTGAATAGACGTTGACTCTGTGTGATTATGCTTGTAATAATTACAAGAAATATAACAAAGTTATTTAATCGTACTTACAGGAATTGCTGAGATAATATTTTGAATGAAAAGATTTAAAGTTTATCAGTCATATTCAGATATTTTTATGGATGTCTTTGAAAAACTTAATTGATTTCGAATAAATCTAGAGATATTGTGAAATATTTAATTTATTTTATTCAACGAGGCGAAGAGACGAGCAAGGCCCGATAGTAAGTAACACACACAGCACCTTATAGCGTGCATCGCTTTGGTACAGTCTCTATCAACAAAGACTTATCACCAGTAAAAAAATCATGCTTGTCCATTTGTTTAATGTGGTTACAATAAATGCTGTATCTATTTACCACTAGTTTTAGTTCTTAAAATATTATACAAAATTTGCATACAATCAGGTTGGATGCTATTATCACCAATTATGTTAGGATCTATTTCAGTTATTTACCTGAATATTATTATAAATACTTATTTTTTTTCCACACATATTACCCCCCTTTTGATAAAATAATAGTAAATTATAGTACTTTGTTAACATAATTTTTTAAATCCTGTGATGTTCAAAACCGACAACACAAATGTGTGCTTTTAAAAAAAATAACCTTTGTATTTGCTCTATGTTTTAAACAACGAGCTAACGAGAGTAAAAGGATTATGATCTGATTAGTGATGCTGGTTGTGCAACAGACTTCTAGACCTCATCAAACACAGGCTAAAGGTCCATTTGCGTAAGAAAATGAAACAATTTTTTTATTGATGTCATTAAATTAATTTTATTCAAAGTCAAAGTCACATCATAAAATTATTAACATATTTATTATTTATATCAAAATTCATTATTAACAATTTATATAACTACTAGATTATTAATTGACAGTCAGTTGACACTGCAATACAAGTCTTTGAACAGTATGCTGAGTAGTGTAGTCATTAGCCACGCCAGCCACTAAACGATGGGGACCTACAAAAATAATGTACAATTATTATATATTTATATAACGTAACATAAAAATATTATACTATACATAATGTTGGAATTAACACACACTCACACTCTCATGTGTCTGCACAAGTACATACTACTCAGTATTATTAATCAACAAACCACAAACTACATTCGAGAAAGCTTTATTTATAGTTTTTTTTTTAATAATGCATTTACTTGATTTTTTTTTTGCAAAGGATCTGCGTATTTTATTCTATAAATTTTCAAAAATTATTTTAGGGAATAAAGTACACCATTTTATATAGCAAATGAGATGGAATCTTGGAAACGTTGTATCCCTTGAAGACCCTCTAATAACTGTTTTATATATTGTCTTGCATTTTCACTGGTTCTGTCACAATGGTTGGTGACCAATCATCATTCTCCTGCATGGAGAAAAAAGATACGACCTAGCGCAATAATGGGAAAGTTAAGAGGCTATATTAAATTTTCTGCGTCATGTAACTATTGTAACTTAAAATCCAGTAAGGTTTTACCTCAATTTTCTAATGTACTAAATGAAAATGCACAAACTATTAGCCATTGTGGTAATGATGCAGGTAATTTTTTTTACTATTCTATGATATGTACATAAAAAACTACACAGTGTACTTACGTATTGAAGCTTGGCTGCTGGGGCTGTGGCTGCGATTGTTGGCTCGACTGTTGGGCCAGGTTGCCGAAAGTGAGTGTGCTTTGAGTCGCTAAGCTCTCGAACGTAGAGTTGGACTGTGTTGGCGATCCGAAACCTAGACATAATGTTCATTTTTAAAAACACATCGAATATTAAAAATTGTGTTACACTCATTCTGATTTATATATGCTTTATAACATAGCTTTTTTATGTAATAAAATAACGTGTTGATCACTATTTACCAATTTTTAAGATACTGGTGACTTTACCTACCCTAATAACGGTAATGTTCTGGTCAGGTCCTAAACAACACAACATTCAGCTTGTGGCGTTTAGACATAAATGTTCCCTTACTGCAATATAGCTTGAATCAAACATAGTGAAGTTTACACACTACTGTTTTGTGGTACAAACAGTCGCAACAAAGTTACTTACCTCTAGATAAGTTCTAGCAGCAAACTTAATAACAATATCAATCTTCACATTGAAAATATTATGACCAACTTGAAATAAGAACCTGACCGAAGAGTAATTGATTAGGCTATACTTACTATAAATAAGAAAAAATTACCAGATGAAGTAGATCCGCCGAAAAGTTTTCCTGGTGAAGTTCCGCCAAATGTGGGACTGCCAAAGGCCGGCGCGCCGCCGAATGTTGCAGGAGCACCGAACCCACCGCCTGGACTCTTATTAAAACCGCTGCCGAAACCCATAGGCGAACCAAAACTGTAATGTAAATAATATATTCATGGAACTGATGTTAATTTAAAATTTGAATGTTTGTCGCATGCAACGCAAGGAACTGCTACAGTAAGACAGAGCATCATCAAACGCAAAAAAACAGTAACATCACTATATATGTATAAAGGCATAGTTTTCTTTTCAAAGAAAACACACTTTTATTACTTAAAATTTTATTCTATACATGCAATCATTGGTCCTGTTTCGATACAAGAGGTATGGGGGGCACTATTCTGCTACGCTGTGCTACCACAGACCATTGCCACTTAAAAACCAGGTGGAACCGTGGTCAAGCATTTACAATTTAAAAAATCAGAACAGTTACTTTTGGCTGTTCATATCTGAACGGATTACTAAAGTATTTTCAATGTTATTTAAAAAAGGAAAACATTTAGCACTTTGCTTACTTACCTCGCAGTTTGTCCAAAAACTGGTTTTGAACCGAACACGGGAGAACCACCAAAGGACGGAGCTGTGGTAAACTTTAAATTATATTACTTGTAAAGAAAATATTTTCATCATAAAAGTGTCCTACTTATAAAACACCCACCTGGCAATGTTTCGGAAATATATATATATATTTGTTTTAGTATATATATATACTAAAACAAAAAACAAAACAAAACTTTCACCTTTTGAAATTTCATAGTTATGTAATAAAACCAGTTATTTGTAAGATGCAGCTAAGTTTGTGCGGCAGTCGTGAGTTGATGAGGCATAGGTTGGATCCCCACTGGTTTTGAGTTTTCAGTTATACAAAACTTTTCGAAAAACCTACATGTACTAAGACAAACGGTACTTGATCAGCGTGATGCATATGGCATAATGGCCTTGAGATTCTCCTCACGAACGTTATTCGCAATCCCATCGGTGGAAACAATAAAAAGACAGTTTGTGTTGTTTTATGAGACCATAAGAAATGGTAAAACGATATCAATAATGAAACTAGAGTTATACGTAAGCAAAATGTCATACTCGTTTGTTGTTGAGGTGAACCAAAAATGGGTGGTTTGGCTTCGGCTGGACCAAACGCGCCCGTCTGTGGGCTCCCTAAAGGCTGGCCTGCGGAAGGGGCACTGAAACTACCCCCAGTACTGCTTCCGAAAATTGATGCTTGCGTTGTAGGTTGTTGGCCTGGAAAACAAATAATATCACTTTTTTAATGGTAGTTCTGCAGTCTGTATACTATTTGACACAGTATATAAATCAGCCGATAGACAAATGGACATGGGCCTCCCCTGAAACTGTAGGGATTTGGGCCATTTCTCCCCACGCAGGCCCAATGCGGGCTGATAATAAGCCAGAGCCTCATTTGTTGATTAGCAGGATGCACCACGAGCAGGTGAGGTTGGCTTGGGACCCATGGGGTGTTGTGTGGGAACCCTTACGTTCTCTTCACACACACATATATAACTAAGACTAAGTAATTTCTACACATATTTCGATTTTTATTATAAAATGTTCCCTGGTAATATTGGATTACAAAGATATATAAATAAAGTAAATCCCTTCTAATGTCCTCATTATTGAGTCGCGAGATTTTCTTTCACAATGAGAGTCTCAGCTATTTATCAATAATACTGGTCCAGTGCATGTTGGTAGACGTTTCATCTGCAGTAAACCTTGTTATATTTGGAATGTGTCAGTTTCTCTTTAATGTTTTTGTTCAGAGGGATATATGCCAAGGTCTAAATGACGTATTTTTTTTAGACCAAAGATTATGTAAGCAACTTTATTATCATTAATTTTAATGTTAACTTTTGTTTGAATTATTTTTTACTTAAACATTCCATTTTTGCGCTATTTTCTTTATGGTCTATATATCTTTTTTGCCAATTTTCAGATCAATAAAGATATTAGTACTCACCGAAACTAGAAAATCCAAATGGGTTACTGCTTGTGGTATTTGCACCTCCACTCCAAATGTTATTTGAATTGCTTTGTTTAAAAGTTGAATTTGCTTCACCGAATATGGATGCTGCAGACTGATTACTGCCAAAGACATTAGTACCGCTGCCACTAAACAATGAACCTATGCTGTAAATGTTTGAAATAAACTCATTTCAATGATTCAATGTCATGTCCATTAGAACACTTTGAATCAAATTTATTTATTTGTGTGATTAAATCAATATTTTCTTGGTGATTGGAGATATGCATATACAAATTACACAATTTTTTGCTGTGTACATCATGCAGCATCGTTTTAAGCATCCGCAATACTTACCATCTAATTTTCACAATGGTTTGAAAATGTAAAAATTACAATATTGTTTAAAAATTACCCAATTAATGCAGTAATTAATATATATTTTTTAATGTACCTTCCTCCAAAGATATTTCCTCCGCTGGTCGGCGACGAAGCTTTTGTGGTTGATATAGTAGCTGCGGCAAACAGATTAGCTTCTCCTCCACCGAACAATGAAGGAGACCCAGTCGTAGGTGTGGTACCGAAAACGGACGGTTGTGATGTTGGTGTCGTAGAGCCGAAAACACTTTGAGTTGTCTGCGTCGGTGTTCCGAACATAGATGCTTGTGTTGACGGTGTCGGTGTCCCGAACAGAGATGATTGTGTAGTCACATCACCGAACACCGGCTGATTCGCATTTGCAAAGCCCCAATTCTGTGACGATGAATTCCAAAATGAGCTTGTCGTGGTGGCCGTACTACCGAAAACTGATGTAGGCTTTGTGGTATTAAATATACTTTGGGTGCTGGAAGTCGGCGCAAAAGTTGGTTCAGTATTCGCTGGATCCGTAGAAGTACTAAATATTGACACCTGGGTTTTTGCAGTAAAAGTCGGAGTAGTGGTTGAAGGAGTTACTAACGGAGGAGTAGGAATTGTTAGAGTTGAATCTATCGGAGGCTCTGGATCCGGTGTGTTTGGTGTTACTGATGTAGACATAGTAGTAGATGGAGGAAACAGTGTAGACGAAGCTGCGTCTCTGAATAAAGTCTGGGCAGATGTGGTGCTCGTAGTAGTTGTTGATGTTCCAAAAATACTAGTAGATGGAGGCCAATTGCCTGTTGCGAATATAGATCCAGTAGGAGTTGGTTTATTTTCCGAAGAGGAAGTCTTTTCAGAAGCAATCCCAGTTCCAAATATTGAAGACACTGAAGAGGTAGTTATTGATTCTATTTTTTTTTCTGTTAATGGTTCACTTGTCATTGTTGCTGATGTAACAGTTGTTTTTACTGCTGTAACAGCTTCTGTCGTTAGTGCTTCAAATACAACTTGCGGTTTTGAATCTACAGAGAACATTTAACACGTTACGCAAAGCCGATAGATAGACAGTGACTTATGTCTAATTGTTAAATTCTGGTAACAACTCTTTTTTATTTATTTATAAATAAGCTTTTATTGATGAATAAAAAAATGTATTTTAACTAGTTAAAATATGCTTAAATTTACATGAAAATGACTTCCTTACCTGTAGCAATATTAGATACATTAAATATAGATGGTGCATTATTTTCCGTAACTTGTGTTTTAGTAACAGTTACTTCAGCTTTAAACACACCTTCTTTACTTTCAGCTAAAAATAAAATTATCGATTATTTAAAAAAAAATTACTGCGGCTGTGGTCAAGAGTATAATCGTTCGCCATGTGACAGAGAGGTCCTGTTTCGACTCCAGGGTCATATGGTGTGAGTTTGGTCAGTGGTGGACTTTTACACTTGTCCTGGATTGCTGTCACCATATGACAGTTAGAGTATTCTAGGTAAGAGTGCTGCACCATCCGCCATCTCAATGTCACTTAACAAGTGAAATTGAGATCAAGCTGTATATAAACAGACTTACCCGGTTGAGCAGAAGAAATGAAAGGGGCAGGTTTGTTACTTATACACAAAGGTTTCTGTTCCTCGTTCTTTTCATCAGTAAGTTTTTCTGTTTCCTTTGACACTTGTTCAGTTTCATTCACCAGAATGTTTTCTTTTTGTTTAGAAGTTCCCTTCTCTTTTAATTTTAATGTTATGCTTGTTTTATTACTTAAATCAATTTTGTTAGTTGTTAATGCCGGAGAGGAATTTTTTAAAACATCTGGTACGTTTTGGGTTTGAGTTGTTACTAATGGTGTGGATGATTTTAATGTGAATACATTTGCGAGAGGTTTGTCAGTAATATTTTTAGTTGGTACTATCGCATTCTCAGGTTCGCCGGTCTCGCTGGATTTAACGTTTGTCTTAGTTAATTGGGACGTCAGATCAGCCGGTAGTGACAAAGGTTTAGTTTTGTTAAATAAATTATTAATACCAGTAATTGGTTTAGATTGGAATACGGCAGAAGGGGCTGCTAAAGTTGTTGGTGTTTTAGTGACTGTAAATAATAAATTAATATTATAGTTACATAATAAAGATTACAAATAATATAAGTGCTTATAATTACATATCTCTAAACGTAATGTGGTGTTATAAGAAAAACTAGTGGAATTCATTAACTACTGTGAGGAATCTACAACTCGTACCAGTTCTGTCTTTCGATTTCTTTAATCGAAGAAGCGACGAGACGGGAAGATTGTTCACTTGTTTGTAGTGATATCTTTGTCCATAACACTGTAGCGATAGTTAAAATGCTGTACATAGCAACACATTCAGTTTGTCGTTTTGAGATACAAGACGTTAAGTATCATAATTCCACTAATTTTAATAACTACAGTGTCTTTCGAAAAGGGACCACAGTATAATAACCGTGCCCCTTTGCACTATATATAATGACCCTCTGAAGCTCTTTGTAGAGCTATGGTCCCTCTTTTAGTCATGTTCTTAGTATTCACGCTGTATTACAGTAAATATTAGACCACTTCCTATTTGCCGACCTTTGCGGGCTCACTTATTGAATGCTGGGAGGCCCTATCCCCTATTGCTTGCGAGCCGAAGATCCGTGGCCACTTTCTACTATAGGCATGGTTTGCTTTAGTTTAGTAGCTCCTACTTTTAGTCCGAGACTGTAGTGTTCGAGTATTTTATACCTACTATTAGGTTAATAAATTAAAATTACTTACAGTTAAATGCGGTAGGCGAACATATCTTCTGGCCCATAAAAGTGTTTGTATCGTTATTAGACTCCGCGTTAGCTTGTGATTTGTTTTGTAACATATCTTTAAGTAGATTGCGTGTGGTACTGGTGACCGTGACAGTATCTGTTGTAGTCTTTTGTTGTTCAGGTTTAATTATTGTTTGTTTTGACACTTGTTCTGTTTGGTTGGTACTCGGAACCTTGGTGAGCTCTTGAAGTTCGGAATCTTTACACAAGTGTCAAGTAAAAAAAATAAAATTAAAAGAGTTGGACAAGTATATCTAACCTTAGCTTATTAATGACACACTGACGTCAACACAAAAAGCAAAAAATTACTACTTGAATTTCAAACAGTATCAGTAATACGTAAATACTTGCCATTACTAAAAAGTGTTCTTGCGACATTACTCAATGGCGGCTTGATCACTTCTGTATTACTACTGGGTGTGTACGTGGGTATATTTATTGCTTGTGTGTTTGTTTTCAAATTTGTTTCATCAAGTTTTACAGCTATGAAAAATAATAACATACATTTCAATAAATCCAGCCGTTTTTCCTTCATTAGGACTTAGGTCCTTCTTTAAGGAGAGCATCAGCAACATTCATCCTTTACGCTGGCTAAATGCAAGTGGGTGATGGATAAGATATGCCCATGAAACTCATACCAAAAATATCATACTCATACATATTCTTACAGTTTAGTAGAATATACAAAGTTTTTTTTATCGACGAGTCGAGCAATGTTTTCACCTCATGAAACTCTGTGTAGCGCTAATCAAAATTACTACATTGCCTTTGTCGCTTTGAGACATGTTAAATCTCGTTATCCCAGTTGTTTCGTTACTTACAACACTCTGCAAACCGGAAGACACTAATGTTTGCACACTATTTTTTAACGATATAAATACGATCAGCAATGGTATCTACCCAAAAAGCCTTTGGCAACAGAGATTTACCACTAGTTACAGATACAGAAATTTTAGGCAAAAAGTTTATTATGTGTGGAAGTTAAAGTAAATTATATATAAAAAGTAAATTATATAAAAATTATCTCACTACTCTACGACTACAACAATCTGAAAATTACTTATTTTATACTAGTAAATTTTACTTTAAAATTATGCAGTAAGCCTGTGTGAATTTATACCATTTCAGACTTTGTTCATAATTATCATTAGATAGACTCGTCCATAGCGCAGTTATACTTTAACTTCCTACTGATTCTATTGCATTAACTTCTTAAATGGGTTTCCTTGGTACGTTCCGAAACCACATGTTTACGAGCTTGATTGGTGGTTGGATATTTTTAAACCTGCCTGGCAAGCTACCACACGCGTATCATAAATCTCCCTGCAACATTGTTGTGTCGCAGTTGCGAATACTTCAGATCCAGAGTATACAGAAATTCCTCAAAGCTCTCACTTCACATTAATGGGACATTAATATCTACCAGATTTCGAATTACTTTAACAGTTTTCTGTAATAATTATTAGAGCATATACCTGCTACCACAGGTGCCTTTGTTGTCAGTGGTTCTGATTCTTCTTTTTTAGCAGATTGCGTGATATTTTCATTCTCTTTATCTTTCTTCTCTTTGACACTCTTTTCGTAGTTCAGGCGCATGGCTTCTAATTGTTCTCGGAGTTCGACATTGACAGGCTTAATCTTCACAGTTTTGTGGTTTGATAGCATATCTCTTAAGGCTTCTAACTTCTGTTTTGACATTGATCGCTTATTTACTTTTTGTTTTTCTGGGTCTATACTCATATTGAGAATGTTTTTAGTTAATTTCGAAAGAGGATCTCTAAAAGTTTACAGATATTTTTAGTTACATTGTCAAACATTACATGATTTAAATTATCCAGCCTTAAGATCTTTTTGAATATCTCATTGCTAAAAGGTAATGGCATGTTAGTCGGGTTGGGGAGGGAGGTAGAGTCCAAGAAGATCTAAAGTGGTATGTTGTGTAATACAAATAGCATAAGAATTCATTGCGGTATTATTAGTTTAAGAAGTCAAAATGTTATAAAAGGGATTACAAAAATCTACGCACGTGTTGTTTTTTAATGGGGTGCTTCTTAAAATTGAAGTAGATTTGAACACGGGCGATATATCACCGCATTCTCTCAATGTTTTACGCAGGGTTTTAAGGAGCGCCTGTTGTCGGCTGAGTATCTCCTGCTGTTTTACAAGTGGTTGATAGATATCATCCAGTATTGGACGGAGCATGTGCTGCCCAGGTCTGAAAGACAGTAAAAGTATTGTTAACAACAAAACCAACATAACTGCCTTTGTGGCACAGTGATTTAACAATTGGTTTTGTAATTCTGATGTCCATTTTTAACATTATTTAGGTAATGCGACTTTATGTTGTGTCAAAAAAAGATGAATGCAATGTGATGTATTTTTATAACTAGTCATTTTAACCACAATGTTTTAAAAAAGTGTTTCACTTGCCATCAGGTAAACACTCTGATCATTTCATAATTTGAATATACTTCATTGTATTTTGCTTTGGTAATGATGAGTAATGTTTGAATGACATTTATGGTACAGTTTTAAGTTAAATTAATTGTCTTTATTTTATATACTAATGCTTAATACAATGTTTCCTTACTTATCATTTCTTGCAGACATTTCATTCCATTTGTGGTCAAGGACTTTATATGCTTGGTTGATTTGATTTTTAACATAATAAGCAAGTTTCTTGATAGATACAACTCGTTTAGCTGTTAGAGGGTCGGCTTGGCTCCAGTCATGTAGGTGATTGGTTCTGAAAAGTTATACTGGCACACTAGATTAAACAGTAAAGTCTAAGTAAAAATGCGATAACTACTGTCATTAATCATTAGGAATATATTGAGATTCAAAATAATGTAGATTTTTGTAATTTATTATTTCATTGAAGCATAAGAGGTATCATGGATTTACTAAAACCCATATTAACTTCTTACACTGTTGATAAGCAGTTTTTTTTCTACTATTGCCAAATACTAGGATGAAAACTTTATCGTGTTCTTGTTTGAAGGGAATTATAGGTATTTAAGCTACTGTAATAACTAAACTTAACATCTTTTATCTTAGCACACAATTCGGTGTAGCGTTCTATCTATTAGATGAGGCATCACTTACAATTAGATAAACGTCTTGCTCGTCTAGTCACTTTGTATAATTTAAAAAAAAACTTACTCAGCTTGTGTTTGAGCTTCCGCAACTACAGCGCATGTGCGTACCAAATCCAATTTTAGCATTATTACTGACTCGCGCAATTTTTCTACGGAGCAATCGGCTTTTAATTGTTCAATATCACGTGGTTGAATTTTAAAGTCATAAGCCATTAGTTCTATGTCCTGTTGTAACTGAAATAATAACAAAACATGATTTTTTTTAATCTATAATAAGTTAACACGACATTATCATAAGGTGTTATAAAAGAGTTATGGATGGTGGGCCTGGCTCGCCCCAAATACTCTAGCATTTATATATTGATTCGAAACACAGCAATGCTGATAAGGTGACCGATGTACTATATAGGAATCGTAGTTAGCGAAGCGGGTTTGAAAAACTTTAGCATCGACGAAATTCCTTAACCAGTGACTTCCTTGTTACAATCTAAGTGATGACAAGTGCATTTTGTAACAATACACTGCATTAGAAGTACGACTGTCAAAATTATTAATTTAAAATATTACAAAAGCATACCTTGATATGTGTATCTCTTGTTTTTACCATAAATGTATGTAACTCAATTTGAAAGTCATTAACTTCTTTGATAAGCATATTTTTTAGTTCTTCATTTGCTTTCACCTTATTTATTCTTTCTTGTTCACTTTTTAATGCTGCATTAATTTCTGGTGTTTGTATAGGAGACTGTGCCTTGTGTACCTCTGCAGCTACTGGCTTGGGTTGGTCCTGATAAAGTTTAAATAAAACGTAATGTATTTTCAGTACAGTTCACATTACAAATTATCTTATTTGTGGTTAGGTGCCTCTACCTACTCAAATAGATTCTAATGTTATCTTATCACAGATATACCACACTTAGTTGTAGAGGTTAGGAAGCTCATTTTGAAAACTAAATGACACTTAGTTGATGATATAAAGAAGGTTGCTTTAATCAATACACTTTGAATGTGAACAAGAAAATGTTTCTTTCAAAGTTGTTTTTCTTTAACCTCACTCTGGAGGATGCGCTGGATGTGACAAAAAGTGAAACTATTGCGTTGCCTATTATTTTATCAACTGCATTTGAATTTTGCGCTAGGACATAAAGATTTGTCACCGGAGATCAGAATTCCTCAGCAGAATATCTGGATTCAAAGTCTTGTTTTTTTCTCTTAGTCTCTTGGTGACATAATCGGGATATCCGTTATCTAAGTGAGGATTAGAGAAAGCGAGATAGGTTTCGACAAATTCAAAAGGCGTACAGAAAAGATTAACCACTTTGTAAATTGGCTGCACTATGCCGATAGCGCAGAGAGATATTTTGCCTACAGTATTGTTAGGTCTTAATCGGTGCAAACCTCATAAAAACTGTCGCTATATGCGAACGCCTCTACCAAACGTAAGTATAGAACAATATTTACCACTGAAGTTAGGTTTTGACCAACTGGATTTTGGGGTGTCACTTCTGTTTTAGATTCAATAATTTGAGGAGTTGAAGCTGTAAACAATCATTATAATTTTTATTATTACCAAATCTTTTTCGTCTCTTAAACATTTTGTCTGATGATCAATGTATCCAGAATTTGATTATACTCCTGCTGCAACTGAATCATTTTTAGATGATGATCGTGCTGTATTGTTACTGGCCCTTAATAGTTGATCAAATTTTAACTTCAACTAATAACTTATTTTGATCATCACAAGACACTTTTTGGTCTTGTGAGGATGTGTTGTGTATGTGGACATATTAAATTCATCTACTCACACTTGGGCAGTTCTGTGAATAAATGGCTGATATTTTTCTTGAAGTAAAGAAGGGAATCAATGTGAGTACTAGTTAGTGGTAAAATCACTGCATAATATCTCTACATTGTAATTTTTATTGCAACAAATAAAATATAAAGAAACAAGGTTTACCTGATAAAAAAGGAGAATTAAAGTCAAATTTACTTACCATGAAACACTCCTTGAGAACCGTGAGATTTCTGTACGTCAAAAAGTTGTAAGTTGGAATTAGTAAATGATTGACTAAACTGACTTAAGGCAGATAGCGCTGGCTGGGGCTCTGGCTGCAGTTGAGCTGAAACTGGCTG
Organism: Pachliopta kotzebuea; assembly: GCA_018246255.1. Taxonomy (NCBI): domain Eukaryota; kingdom Metazoa; phylum Arthropoda; class Insecta; order Lepidoptera; family Papilionidae; genus Pachliopta; species Pachliopta kotzebuea. The sequence goes on along the minus strand of DWLS01000216.1, from coordinate 22,783 downwards.
GAGAGGTGTTGGCTGGACTGTTTGTAACTGAGAGGGGGAATGAAAGATGAATCAATTTACATCTCCATCAAGTTCTCTTACATTCAACATGTACATTGAACAGAGAGAATTTAAGCATAAACATATTTTGAATTACATTATTTTTTATTAAATATGGGCACAATGAGAAGCATGGTTTTTTGTACTTATAAAATATAACAAAATTATTACTAGAACATAATTACATAGAAGCAAGATGCTTAGAATATAGAAGGTATTTTAAGATCTTTATATATGTATTCAAATCTATATTAAGACTATAAAGTTAATTTGTGTTACTGTATATAATAATGCTTGGATTAATCTTCATCATCATTATCAGTAAGAAGGCTCTCACAGCCAAATTCTAAGCATTAAATACATAAATTTATAATAAAAAAATATTTATTATTTGAAATCATACCACTGGTCTGGTAGCAGGACTAGAGGTATTAACAGCATGTGCTTGTGGAACATCATCAGGAATAATGCTAAAAACGATAAACATATTAACAACATTAAAAATTGCATTGTCTTTCTTCTACTTACTGCTGCCTATGAAATAAGGGTATTTATTTTTATTTTCTCACAAGAAAACCAAATTTTGTAAGAATTTTTACAGGATTTTAACAAATGGTAAGACTGTTTCTGGTGACAGTATATAAAAAGCTACCACAGCATCGACGGCTTCACGTACCATAGAATGTTTCAGTTTCAAGGCTGCGGCAGAGTAAGTTAATGAGTAACCAGATTTAACATCTTTGAGTTTTAAGGCGTGGAATGTGGCGGCAGTTTCACTACTCACTGTGAACGTATCGTCATTATTTCAAATTAATTATATTTTAAATAAAATCTTAATTTAGTTTTTTTTACCTTAAAAATTACTATGTGTATTGTCATTTTCTTTTAATCTTTTTTTTAAATAATTTTTCTTTGTGCACATGTGGTGTAAGTAGAAACATTACTTTGTACTGACTTCATTGTATATATTATGCCAGATAGAAATATGTATTAAATAGATAATCTATGTACTTGTGTCACATAGATTTTCTTTTCATCACGAGATTATGTGACGAGCTTAACATTCAGCTCATGGTAAGAGATATGCTTGCCCATTGCAATGCAGAGCTAGTTAAGATAGTATACACTGCACCACATTGCGCCCGTCGCTTTGTGACATAAGGTATTGAGCCTTGTTACTCAAGTAATTTAGTAAAATTAGGAAGTGAACTACAACACCTTTTAAACTGGAATACGATAACGTTTGCACTATTGTGTGAAGACTGAAATGGCGCTGCGATGGCACTTACCTAGAAAGTCCAGAAACACAGAGCTAAGTCGTTCTTTATATGAATAGAGTAATAATAATATAATTGTTGTACCTTGACATTATATTAGCTGGTAATGTTAATGGCTGTGGCGGGGTACAAAGAGACGCAGCATCCTTCTTTAAGTTAATTATGTTGAAAATAGACAGTAGACCAGTTTGGGAAAGCACATGGAGCTGCGGCATTGGAGGCAAAGTTTCATTTTCTCCTATGTGCGTAAAAGTTTAATTAGTACATCTTTCAAACATTAAAGTGAAGATTTCTATGAGTAGAAAAAAATTACAAACAAACTTAACGAATTATCTATATCCATTTATTATTACCAGTATCAGCCACTATATACTCTAATTTGTTTGGTATATTAACATTGTTTTTTGGGAGAGGCCAATGTCCAGCAGTAAGTAGACTGCCGTAGGCTGTTGATGATGAATATGGTGTTACCATATGTCGCGGATGTAGGTTATCATTATTTTTTTTATGAATATTTTATTGAAATTTTGTTAAAAAAATTTTTGGTGTCAATGTTAAAAGTATACTATTGTATATAACTGTAATAAAGTAAACAGTTCATGAAATTAATGAATTAAAAAAAATTAACAATTCAAAAAGTAAGTAAAAACATTTATTGTTGCTATGTTCAACTAAGAGAGCATAATGTGGTTAATCTGGTAGAAATAAAATGTCCTCCCAAAAATAATCAGGCACTAATTATAGAGACACACAGTGCATTACATTGTTCTCATCACCTTCAGATATGATATATATTGTAAACAACAATTCAGTACAGTTTGCATACAACTATTTAGTTAAAGAAATTGGGCCTAGAGTAGTCTGATTTATGAATCTTGCTATATACTAACCCCAAGGCAATTGATGAACAGCACAGGTATCAATACATAGTCCAACAGGATAGTTCTCTAGCTTTTTATCTGTCAATGGTAATTCAGGCCTTGCTTCATCAGTCTGTAAAAAGTTAAACACATGATTATATTTTATTTTAATTGTTAAGGGTAAACAATTTGAAATAAATTTTTAGAACCTAATAAAAATAAACCTTTCTCCAAACAAATTCTAAAACTTGAGGCTATGGTATTGAACCAGAGACTGCTAGTTACTAGATAAGCACTTAGCCTTTTCATCATTGGTCAGTACAATTATATTACAATATTAGATATTTTGGATGGAATTATTAGTGGAATATGTATCTCTTTGCCATTTCTACATTCCTAGACATAATTCCTATACTTTTTTCTAAAGAAATATTAGAGTAATCAAATAATTAGGTAAAGCCAAGGTAACATAATTTATTTTGCTAATTATTTTACAGAGTTAAAAATTAGAATTCTCTAAATAATACTCATACCATTGTAATACTCACCTGACACCATTGCAGCCAGTTAGCACTGTCTGCAGAACCAAGAGTTGCAATTTCCATACTATTTGATGATGATCCCAGTATCAGATTCCTGGATATAAATAAATCCCATTTATTTTTATAGAATTAAACATAAAATAAAAATCTTACGAAATATGCAAAAATTATAAATAAAAATTTGGAATCATATGAAGTTCCAACTATAGTATCTTTAATAACTTATCCACTCAGATATAAACAAGCATAAATATTCTGTTATCCAATAAACAGAGACAACAATCCATAGCAAAGAGCAATCTTGTTTCACTGGTCTCTCACATAAGAAATTTTAGGAAAAAAATCATAGATGCATGTATATTACAGTTAAATTGTATAAAAATTAACAAACAAATAATTTATTTTTTTAACAATAAATGGTTTATATTATTGTCAAAAGAAGTAATTTGATGACAACTTTGTTTTAGAGATGATTATCTTGCTGTACTACATAAAATTCAAACAAAAATATTGTAATGTATATACAATTAAGTACCATTGTGCTAATCCATGCAGATAATAGTACCATGGTCTGTTTGTGCCTATACTGTAGCATATGTCGTCATAATTGTAGCAAGAAAGTTGTCCGCCTTTTGGTGTATTCACAATTGTAACAGCTAAAAAAAGTATAAAATTTATTTATTACAAGCTTAAAATATCATCCCTAATCATGATAAATAATTTCAACTACAACTATATATAATTCACGAAGTTTCGTAAAAGGCGAGTACAACAGGAGTTATTCTCAAACAAGGTTTTACTAGCTTTCTTAATGATCTTTATAAGCGTACTGTATTTGCCAAACAGTGCACATTGTGCCAAGAAAAAACGGTTTTCAGGAGCAGAATATTAATAAGCTGAATTATTAAAAATGTTTTTTTGGATAATGTGTGTAATCATTTACCAGGGCGATTGTTGTCTGTAATATTTTTGTAAACCACTGCAAATTGGTATGTAGATACCCAATATATTGCAAGGGCTTCTAAGGGAGCACTATCAAATAAGTTTGGGGCAGGGATTGTCTTCATTGGTGATAGATCTGGTTTATATTGGCAAAGAGTACCATCACTGTTGCCTGTAACTATTTGTTTTCCTTTTGGACTCCAGCAAATACATCTATAATGTCATGTATAAAATTATTACAAAAACTTATAAAAAAAAATGGTGTTTTATTTTATTATATTCATGTGGCAGAGAAAACAATAATTATAATATATAATAATAGAGTATCATTGACTATGATCTTTATAAAAGACAATGGTTTGTGGATGACAGATTCAAAAATAAATATGAAAGAATTTGTGCAACCATTTGTAAACTAGGTATACAAAAATATTTAACTCATTATTTATTTGAAACAATTACGCTTATATAAAACAATAAATTTCCTAAAAATTAAAAGTTGTTTTAGTACACAAATACAATGTGTAATTTCATACATAAAATCTGTTTTGTTTTCCTTAGTTTTTTACATATTTTATCACATATTTTTTTTATTGTGTGACCTCACCTTGCCAAAGACTGCAACTTTTTTATTTGCATAGTTGTGATTTGACTCACAAGTAATGTTCCATCAAAAAATGCTATAGCTATTGTGTCAGGTATACATGGGTTCCATTGTACAGCAGAAACAAAAGTTGATTGATTAATATCTAACTTTATGGAATATGATGGTGATATATTCTGAAAATACATAATTTTACTAAGCTTAAGCAGAAGTTGGGGACAAGATTTTCAAGATCAATAAATACAAACATCTTTAGAAGAGGTCTATATCTAGAGGTGAATTTCTATTGGCTGATGATACTGTCTGTATGTCTATATGATAGACTCAAATTTCAAAAATTTAATATTGATATGTATACATTATAGAGTTTGCGTGTAAAAGACCCAGTCTGTAATAGATATTTTAACAATTGATATTGTCACGCATATCTTTTATTAGTAGGTGAACTTATTCCTATCAATCCAAGAATATGTTTATGAAAAGAGATAGCACATTTTATAAATGACTGGGAGATATATTTTTGAGTAGGGAACACAATCTAATGAAAATATAAAACAAAGAAATTATTTATATTTCATATTTAAGAATTTGTAATAGATAGCATGATTGCTTGATAAAAATAATAATTATGGCAATATTTTGTTTCTCCATCATTTCAAGGGAAGGATAAGCTGTTCATAGGTAGACATAGGCCTTTTGTAAAAATTGTTAAGAACAATAAAAATAAATCCAAGTATTTATCTGGCCATAAGAATGCAACATTTCTTACTACAGCTAAAAAACAATTGAAATACTCTCTCTGAATCATAATTTTAATTAAAACTATCATGTTAAAAAGCCCAAGAACCATAGAAAAACAAAATGATATTGTGTGCTAACCTGATTTTGAAAATCCATAATTTTATAAACCAATAGCACAGTTTTACTTATTACAGCCAACAATTCCTGATTACAATTTATGGAAATATGTGTTGGTTCTGCTTGAAGATTTAATGTTACATGCTGTGGTTCACATTCTTTATCTATGAGGTCCTTCAAATAGTAAGCTGTAAAATCAAAGTTAGTTGATGTTAATAAAAAAATTAAATAAGAGTATCTATAATATAAAAACAGTTTATTGACACAGTGATGATTAGTAAATATAAAATTTTGCAGAGCACTGGAAATTGGAGGGTTTAAATAAATATTATTTTTATTCTAGCATCATGTAATAGGTGTCAAAGCATTACACATGCAAGCTTGTGCCTAGCTAATGAGTTGTAACTAATTAATCATGTTTCTTATTAAAGTACTGAACTTTTTATTTACCTGACAGTGTGAAATTGGGAGAAACAACAAACACAATGCCATATTTGCTGCAACTAGAAATAAGGTTATATCCACGGTTGGGTAAAGGACTGTTCGTATTGAAAACCTTAATTTTTCGTTGTAATTTATACAACAGACTCTGGAAAAATTTATTAATTAATATATATCGTCATAACCAAACCCACAAAACCATATAATAACATTTAATAAATAAAAGAATTATAACAGGATTTCATTAACAATATTTATGTGTTGGTGCTATAGCGAAATTAGCGCATCTAATTAATCAAAATTTTTAGTATAGGTTGTAATACATAAATAAAATATATTTAAGCATTAAATTAAGTATAGTTTGTAACAATTACCGGTTCATCGATAGAGTTTGGCCCAAACAGTACTTCCATTGTTAAAGTGCGCCAAAAATAAAAATGCTTTCGAACTAATCACAAATACTAACTATTAGACTTTATTACTAAAATATACAAAATAACTTTATATATTGTGATGAGAAATTAACGAAAATATGTTGGAAACATTACGAGTTGCATTACAATTATAATTACAATTATAAAGAATAAGTTTTCAGTTTTCAATTGACAGCTAAAGTCATTTCGCAGGTACTTGTCAACACGAAGTAGTGTCAGATTATAAATCGATACCCTATTCGATTTTTTTACATCATATAAACAATTTTTTTTTAGTTTTCTAGGAATCCACATGATAATAATTTATATTACATTAAGGAAAAAAACAATTACAAATAAATTTCTTTATAAAAATGTAAAGATTCTCGGCATAAAATGTTTCTTCATTTTTTTTTCTATTTATTAGTAAATAAGTCATTATTAGGCTCCTACGTAAGTATTATTTCTGTAATAATAAACTTTATGGTACAACAAATTGTATCCAAGCAGACCAAAAAATGATTGATTGAATAGATTTCATAACTTGTAACTGAATGTTATTTAAAATATAACAAAGTTTCTGTTGTTCATAAATTCAATTAAAAATATATTTATTGATATATATTAGAAATTATATTATTTTCGTAACTCTAACTATACTTCATAAAATAAAAATGCCAGTGGGTAGTTTATTATCTAGAAAATTTTAAATTCTATATAACATAGTAAAAATTGTAATAAATAACTCTACTATCAATTCTTTACTTTTTTTTCAAAACATAAGGCAGTTGTATTTAGTTTGTACAAATCGTTTCGGTTAAATATTTTATTGAGAATTAGTCATTATATACGAGCTCTCTCATGGATTACAATTTCCCGGAAAGTTTTTGGGGTAAGCAAAAATTTTATTGTGTACACATATATAATAATGATTAAATTGCATAACTATGATGAATACTATATTTAAACGAGTATTTAAAGTATTTTTAAGCAGATATTTTGTTCCTATTACATTTTTAAGTAATATTCATCTTTTTTAATTAGTAGAAATATTAGAAGGCCTGCGTTAACTGATGACTATACAAAGACGACGATTATATAAAGCTGGCGCATCTAAAGACCAAATACAACGAAGTTGTTGCTCTCGTCGTAATCCTCACTTTTGTGAGGATCAAAGTTCTGTAAAGAAAGAGATGGGAATACTTCAGCTTTATAAAGTGAAAAGTTAAAACAATAATAGATCTTATAAATTCTTTTTCTACTATAATAAATGTTTATGCTTAACTTCATTTGTGACTGCTTGAATGGTTCGTACATTGAGATGTATACAATTATATACATTCTGCAAACTATATCTATTGTATGAATAGAAGATGTCGTTTAAAAATTATAACATTACTATTATTTCCGTTCCAAAATAATTTGAAATAAGAAAAATACAGATATATTAAATGTCTTTCATAATACAAAAAAAAATAATCTTTTATACTAATTTTAAACAAATAGTACAAAAGCAAAAAAAAACAACAAAAAAAAATTGCGTTTTTTGTTTTGGTGAGTTACTGCACTGAAATAGCATAAAGGTCAATATTAAGTACCAAGTTTTTTAGGTCAGGATCGATTTCTGTCAGTCTTAACGAAAACTGCAATTTCTAGGGAAAATGAAATTAATATTCTTAACGTTTATTATTTTTTAAATCAGATTTACTGGACGACGGTAACTTTTACATTCTATTTATTACGACGGTTACTAGACTACCTACAATTTACAAAAAAAGTGCTCTCGAGGGAAATTCTGCCATCCCTTGACTCGGTCGTGGTAATAATGTTTGCTCATTTGAGTGTCCTTCTGCTAGATTGTGCTTCAGGACTGTTGTTATCGTTAAATGCATGTATCTTTATATGATATGAACCAAATTGTTTTATATGACAAGTATATGTTATTGTTTTATTATCTTATATTATATTGTAATTGTAATATCTTCATTTTATGAGTTATAGAATACTCGGTCAATTCGGGCTTTCTCTAGTTTTTTATGTTTTGTTCATAAAAAAAATATTTTATTATGTATATTTTCTAATAAAGTGAATGCCAATAGCTATATTATAACTCCTTCGTCAACGATGATCTGTCTTGGTGATATATTACTTGCTTCCATTAATTACAGGGACATCAGTGTCATGTTCGATTATTAATGCTATAATTTTAAACAATGTGAACACTGAGTAATTATGGTTTATTAGTATAGTGTGTTTCACTTCATAGTATATACGGTTGAGTTTTCGTCAATATTCGACACTTAATCTGAGATAAAATAACCCTAGGCTATAATAAGGTATATATTTTGTCTATGGTAGCCTTAGTTATAAGTTCTACTACCAATGGTGCTTTTATTCAACTTAGTCTGTTTTTTACTATCGTTAGGAGTAAGCGCTAGGCAAATCCCAATATTTAATTTTTGTTTAGAAAAAACTTTTTAGGAATGCTTATTAATTTCAAAACTATTTTAAATTTTCGAAGAGTTCTTTAAAATTAAATCATAAATGAGATTTCAGTTTAAAATTAACGTTTACAATTATACATCGATGTACTATTATACATTTTGCAATAGATCAAATAGGAAAAATAACATAGAAACACAGTAATTTAAATTTTTAACAAGATTTATTAGATAGTGTTAATATGCATAAGCTTCCAAAGGGAGACAATGTTTATAATGTTTTAAAAAAAATTCTGTCCAAGCGAGACTGTTTCAAGCCTAACTAATAAATTTATGTAAAATCAATGCAACAAATTAAGTGAAGGGGCGACGGCACATCCGCGCCGCGTCACAATTAGCGCGTGTCCCGCTGCGAGGGATGGTTTGTTGTTTCCTATCGGACATTTCTGTCGGCCCATTAAAAAGGTTTACGATGGATAAATTAACATCTAAACGCTTTTTATTTCTTGTTGTTCAACCAAACTATACCCAGTCATTATACTAATTTCTTTTTTGCTTTGAGTAGGAAATCTTCGAAAAGATACCTTGCCATCTGGGAGCATGCCTAGGTTATGTGGAGATTTTTACCCAATTTAAACTTAAACCTTAAAACCCGCATGGTGGTCGTCTTTAGTGTTTGGAGATGTCACGAGCCTCTCTAACGTTATGCTGGTATAGCTCATCCCGGGGACTGAATCATACAGCATAATTCAGTCCCCGAGATGCAACTGCAAATGCAACTTTGAAAATTGCTTTTAAAAATATTACAAAAATACTAGTTCATAAAATTTGTGTTTAAATAATTTAAAACAAAACCAAAAGCGAGGTTTTATCACAAAAGGAATGAGGCAGAGCTTTTAACCACGCTGGCCAAGTATAGCTTGGACGATATTCCGAGTTCACGAATAATATTATAAAATCTTGGGGGTTTTTCTCTGCATGTTTTCCTTCACCGGGAGCTAGAACTCAAAGAGAAGTAGAACCCACAACTCTTTAAATACTTTAGTGAATACCACTGTTCTTCAAACAACTTGCTTTAGATAATTTAATAGTTATTTGTTCAATTAACAAATTTTAAAAAGTTTTTGATTTACATACAGTGATACCTTTGGATATATATGAATATTATTCCGGTAGGTATTCAAATTTCCTAAAAAAAACCTTTTACTGTTTATGTCACGTTTTTATACGTGTAGTATATACTAGAACTTCAAAATTTTGTAAAGGCGACATCGTATTGGAAAGCGCAGCGTTTGCAAACCTCGTAACTAGGTGGACAGACGACATAAAAAGGGTCGGTTATGTCCAACAGTGGACGTCCATCGATTGAAATGACGACTGTAGAACCCGTCGGTTCTAATATATATCTTTAGTTACACATCCATGAAAATTAAACACAATGTGTTCGTTAGTAATTTTTTGTAGCTTTTATATTATTTGTATATTAAAGATAAATAAAATAAATAGCGGCCCACAAATTTTATTTCCACGATCGTTTAAGTGATTTTTTATTATCAAGTGCCACGTACGGATGAAATATCTTTGTGGTGTGAAATACGTAACACTTTGAATTCGATGGATTTGATTCTGGGGTAAGTCAACCAGAAATACAAGATTGTTTCCGTTCAATAAGTCTAATCTCTCAGTTGGGGGTATTCGTGCTGAAATGATCCTCTTTTATTGGCGTCTCTTTGTTGAATTATTCGACATTTTCATATGATACTAGGGTACTGATGATTAATTTCAGCGGTTGATGCCTTTTTTATATAATGTTTCTAGTAATTTCCTATTTTATTTTAGTTAACAGTTTTATTTAATTTGAAGTCTTCGTGTTAAGTAATCTGTCGCAAATTGTTTTAAATATTTGTATTAACCTTTTTCATTAATTTTGAATAAGTTAAAATTAACTTCAGGTAGTCTGCTGGTAATTAATCTAAAATATTTAATGGCCAGAAACAAATTATTCCTTGTAAGTTACATTTCCCTTATACTGGTGGTAGGTTTTCGTTACCGGAGAATATCTAGGTAGATACCAATGCAGCTCCTTTTTCTACCGCTAAATAGTAATGTGTATACATTACTGTGTTTCGGTCTGAAGGGTGCTGTATGCTATTGAAATTATAGTGGTAACGAGACAATACTTTACGTTTCAAGGCGATGAGCGCAATCTAGTCCAGTGTATATCATCTTAACCAGGACTACTTTATTATAGGCAAGCGTATGACTTACCATCAGGTGAAGGCATTATCACTTCGTCGTCTCATCGAATTATAAAAGAGACGTTAAATTTCTTGTAGTTTTATTAAGTACTAGTTTAATGTAACCAATTTTCTTTATTTTATCAATTTGTGAGTCTTTAAATAAAAATAAACGAACTTTAAAAATATTCGTTTACAGGCGGAAACAATATATATTATTTCAATATATACAAAGATTTAAGATTTTTTTGTTACTCTCGGTACTAATAATTCAAACATGAAATTCCAAATACATATGCATCGATATCTGATACCCGTTTTGCGTATCCCAAGCCGGGGGTCTCATACATACAGGTCAGTATCAATCTGACCCTCTTCGTACACATACAAGTAATTTGTGATGTTTATGAAAATATTTTAAGGCATTCAAGTAAAATAAGGTACGTACGAAATCTGTATTCGTTGATATAAACTATTTTGTTTTCGCATGTGCAGGTAGAAACGATGTCTTGGACTAAAGTGGTGGCGATAACCGGATGTGACAGCGGCCTTGGATGGGCTATTGCAGCGCGCTCTGCCCGCGAGGGTCTGGTTACTGTTGCTGGTATGTTTAAAGGGACAGATACAGATGCATCACGTGCTTTGAAAAATTTAAACGCTTACCCGTACCCTCTTGATGTGACCAAACCAGAAAGCGTGGCCGGCTTCCGTGATTACGTACGGAGTGTTATGAATGATCATTCAAATTGCAGTAAGTTTCAATTTATCAGACAATATTGTTAACTAATCCAAACATGCATAATTTATAAAATGATTTTCAAAAATATCTATAGTTAATGTTCTAGAATTCATTTATATTTTTTGTTCATTTAGAATTACATGCATTGGTCAATAATGCGGGAGTTATGACTATAGGTGATTTTGAATGGCATACCCCAAAAATAATAGAAAATACAATTAACGTTAACTTGCTTGGAGCCATGCGGATGGCGTCAACGTTTCTACCAGAACTTAGAAAAAACACAGAAGAAGTAAGTGGAAATATAGTTCATCTTTTATTTTATCACGCAGATAGCAAAGCGAAAAGTAGTAAGAGGACATAAATAACGACGGCTTTGAGTGAACATCTTTATACTGTTTTATTCTTTTTTACAATATTTTTTATAACAAAAGTTCCTATTACCGTTAGTTCCTTCGGTTCATAACAAGATTTTGATTGGCTTAAAAAGACTATAGTTAGAAGAAAATAAAAAAAAAATCGTACTTTGCAATGAGAACATTAAGGTTGTCGAAAGAGAAACTCTTCGGTATATGTTGCGCAGGTAGATAACTAGAATACTGGCGCTCTGATGAAGTTTGAAGGAAACTGCGGAATACGGACACATAAGAATTGATAATGATGAAAATTTTAATTTTAATTTTATTTTGTACTATTTAATTTTAAGTATGTCTTAAAGATAATATTTATTTATTCCAGGGTACAATAGCACCACGTATAATTAACGTTGCTAGCCATTGCGGTTTGCAGCCGATGCCTGGCTTCGGCCCTTACAGTGCCAGCAAAGCAGGCTTGTTGGCATGGACGAGGAGTTTGCGACTTGAACAACGTGAATACGGCTTGAATGTACTAGCATTCATTCCAGGTACTAAACTACTCTAGAGTATGCATATTACCGTTCTTAAGAGCTTAAAGACTCGCAGACCAGGGTTCTCTTAATCCTATGCTTTGTGCTCAGCAATGATATTTAAATAACAAACTTTTCACAACGATAAAAGCTTTATGAGTGCTTTCTCCATTCTGATTAAAGTGTTTATTTAAACTATTTTCCGAGAAAAGTTAAGTTTTAGAAAGTTTTTAAATAGAATACTATTTTATTTTTTCTCACTAGGCTACTATGAGTATCAACATTATAAAAATTCGAATGCTCGTTAATTTTCTGGGCTAATAACACACAATATATGTCATTAATGATGAGCGCATTGTGATTATATATGTAATTATTTTCTAATTACTACTATTTCATTGCTACAATTAGTATTTACTACTTGGTCATGTTTTTTATCAATGTTTTACAGAATAAAAAGTTACTAGTATCTTAGCACACAAGTTATTATATGTTAGAAACAGACAGCCATTAAGTGAATAAATGTCCTCGCCTTCAAATAGATATTCCAATGTCGTGTAAACTTTGGGCATTTATGTACTGTTACTTTCTATTGTAATTATTGTTATTTCTTTAATATCATTACAATGATATCAAAGATAATTATCTTTACACAAAATTTAAGGTGGATTCGTTAACTCCAGTAGTCTAATGTCTTATCAAATAAGTCACGGCGAGGATATGGTGGAAAATCTGACGGAGGAACAAAGAGCACTTTATGCAGAGAAAATCAAGACCCTCTGTAGTTATCTCGCAGCAGCAGCAGCCAATGATGCTAGATTCGATTCCTTGAATGATGAAAATATAATTGAAACATTTTTTAGAGCTCTTACCGATGAACATCCTAAGGAGCTGTATAAGGTTGAGTCGTGGAGGTATATGTTTTATTACAATCTACTTAAATTGCCAATACCTGAAGGCGTACGTAAATGGTTGGTACAGAGGTTTCTAAATTTCCCACAAATATAATAATATCTATATAAATAGTAAAATTTTACTTGTATTAATGTGACTTTTAATAATTATCAGAAAATTTTTAAAAGAGAATTTTTTTCAATATGAATGAGCATGTCGAAGTATTAATAAAAGTCTTTTACATTGTTTGTTTTTTATTTGGTATTATTTTCTCTAATATACAATAAATAATTAATTAGTAATTATCTTATTTTCGTTATTTGAAGATTATTGATTTCTTATGAGAACTGATCGATTTTTGACTAATTATTATTATAACGCCCAGTATACTATGAACTTAATATTTATCTGTTGATATACTTTGAAATCATATTTAGACAATTCGGGATGACTCATTAAGTTATTGTTACATAATGGGATGAAAAGAAATAAACCAATTATAGTTTAACATTCACTTATATTTACTAAATTATATTATGATAATTATCAAGTAAATACATCCAAAGAAAATCTTTGTTAATGTATCATTCTATGTTACTACCTATCCATTGTAAATATTGAAATACATTTGTATACAGTGTAGGTACAGCTGTGCCACATGGAACATCCGACCTCTTCCCACTAACGATTCCGACGACGTAATATTTTCCACCGTAAAGCATCATTAACGGACCTCCGGAATCCCCCTTGCATGTGTCCTCACCTGTTCTACCAACCGCGCACAAGTGTGAGGATTGTAAGCTCGGATAGTACTGCAGACAAAGATTACGCCCCACAAGGTTAAGTACCGTTGATTGTTTGACATTTGACACGTAAGGTCCGTTACGGCCCCATCCGGCAACAGGTAGAGGTAAACCGTAGAATGCTTCGTTATTAATATCAAAGGGCGTTAAGCATATGGGTCGAATAAATTCTAAAAAAACATATAATTAAATTATTGATAATTAATTCAAAAGAAATGATTTGGCTTCTCTGTAGTTGTTTTATGTTTTATGTTTGCTAGCGAGCATTAAAACACATAAAGATTTGGTAATAATGTTATGATTTATATCAATTATTGAGTCATCGCTCACACATAATATTTATTACAATGTAGTACATAGGATCAAATAGTAATTAATATGGATTCAGAATGTTGATGAATATTCATTTTGGAGAAGGTACAATTTAAATTTAGATTTAATGTTTTGATCGGTACAAATGAAATATGTTTTTTTTATTTAATGGTTTGATTATTACAGAAAAAAAATAATTTTGATGCGTCATAAACAAGCGTGCCATTTACTATGCAAATGTGGTATATTTTTTTTTATTACTAAATTGTGAAGACAAGTAATGGAACATATTCGCAGTCCAAGTTAGATGGATACGGGAGATGAAGACATATAACCTTTTTTATCTATATTTATGTTACGTCGTGCGATATCATTGATACAAAAAGGAATTAATTACCTGTATAGGGAGCAAATTCGCGAAGACGAATCAGTGCAATATCATTGTGCAAGCTTTTACTGTTGAAAGCGATATGGGGAATTACTTTTTCTGCTTTCACTGCTACGTTAGTGATACATGAAGTCATGCCATTAGCACTGACTTTGCAATCCCTTGGGAAGGTGCGTTTGTCATATTCTGCCATATAAATAACAACGCTGCAATAAAAAAGAAGCAAACAAGTTGTAGATTTAATGAAGTATGTAATATAAAATCAACTTACCAATAAATTAAAAAAAATTGTAAAGTAGTTAAAATACGTAATAGAAGGAGTATTTTGGTATTTTAGAATGCATTTCAGTGTGCTCAGGGAATGTATGATTTTATATCACCATTCCTTTTAACCATCGTACTTACATACATAGGACCGACATTCACCTCTTTAGTTGACAATATGCCTTACATTAGGATAAAGGGGTTTGGTTTGACCTTCATAATGCAAACAGCGAAGGGGTTCGCTTTGACCTTCATAATACAAACAGCGAAGGATTGGATTAATTTGTCGGTGTAACTGTTTACATCCAGGTGGGATAACGGAGACTTTAAGAGAAAAAAAAATATATGACGCTAGACTTAAGGCATTTTACACTATTGTGCTTTACTAGTCAAGTATTAAACTAAACAATATATTTTTTTTTAATGAATATCAATAGAAAAATAATTTATATAAATATTGAATCATCATTTAAAACACACTTACTCTCTGAGAGTCGCACCTTCTTCTGTTACGCAATGAGCAGCTGTAAGCACATACCGTGAACTTATAATACTTCCACCACAGTCGAAATTTGAAATATTGTTTCCACCAAAGTCAAATGATGATCTCAAAAGGACAGTCCACGGAAATTGATTCAGCTCGGTTTCAGACCCGCCTGCAATGAGAACTAGAGATTTCCGACCGGTATTTACAATTTATCTATTCAATACTTTTCAAGTTTTTTTAATGTTTTAAAGTTGTTGTTCAAATAAAGTCTATATAGAAAGAATGATATAATATTTTCAATATTACTCAACTTGTCGTGATGATGAAAGTTTGAGTTATTGCAGTGGATTTTAGAATTTAAATATTTATAACAACAAAAGTCGATTATCACTAGACACTTTTTAAATCAGGCGAGCATATCAGTTGTATTTTGGTGAATGTTACCGATTATATCGTTGCTTAAATAATAAAAATAAAGGTTATTTTTAGTACTTTACCGTAGCAAATTACGTACCAGCAATGCGATTGTCTAAATCGACCGCACCAGGACTATCATTTTCAGTTTGTCGTTTTATCCTTACTTTATTGCTGTTTAAATTAGAGATGCGTTCGGATATCATGCTTTGTATGTCTGAAAATAGATTTTTTAATGTTAATACAAGCTTTGTCTGAGGTAACTCACATTTAGATTATTCTGTAAGAGTATATGTAAGTATTATTTACATCCTATATCTTCTGTGTTTACAAGCCGTGATAGCCTAGTGGTTTGGACGCCGGCCTTCCACTCCGAAGGTACCAGGTTCGAATGAGGCCTGCACCAATGATTTTTTTAATTTATGTGCAGTTAGTATAACACCAACTAATGTCACGTGCTCTGACGGTGAAGGAAAACATCGTGAGGATACCTACATATCTAGGACATGACCATCCGTGGTCGGACTAGTATGTGAGAAAGCAATGGCAAACCATTGGATTATAACTGCCATGAAAGTCGTAATGTGTTTCACGATGACCACGACCTCCAGTCATGAGAAAATACGACTTAGAAGAAGAAGAATCTTTTGTGTCACAGATTGACTAGCAGATAATGTCACCTAATCTCTCTGTATCTTTATGTAAAATAAAATAAAAAAAGGAATCTCTGCGATATACATACATGTAAAAATGAAAAAAGTTGTAAAGTAGGCAAGAAGACAGATGATCTGATTTTAAGTGATGGTTGTGGCCGTCGAATGCACTTTTTAATACAGAAGATACAGGATACAAGTTTAATACAGAAATTGTCTATTTAAAAATGACTTTACGTACCTGTAGTGCCATCGAGGCCGAAAGTATCTAATCCGCAGCAACCGTTAGCGGGATTTGGTGGTAAAACAGAAGTCGGGCATTCATCGCCTAATTTTTTATTGTCGATGTTCACATTGGGAATTTGTGGTTGTATATTGACTGTTTTATAATTTGGTGTAGTCACTGGAAACACCAGTTGTGGTCTGGGTGTAGAAACAATACCGACTCTATTAAAGCCCGGTTGGAAATTGTTATAACTGGGATTAGATGTAGGAGGTATCCTAGTGTTTGGTCGTAATCCATTAGGTACGTTAGGAGACTGCTTTAATTTTCCGGAATAGTTACTATTTACTTTTCGTAAGCTTTTTCTTTGGCTGTGAGTGAAGTCATCTCCTCTGAAGCTTGGATCGTACGGTGGGTGATAATTTGGGGCAAACCAAAAATTCCTGCTAGATTTCTGTTTATTTCCTGAAGTTTCAATCACAGGAAATCCTGGGCAACAAACCTAAAATGATATAATTTTGTTATTGTTTCGGTTTCTATATACTTTTATTAAAATAATCTGAGAAGGAAACTTTAGAAAAGCTTTTAAGTGTTTACGTTTTCATTAGATCGCTTAGAGATAAAGATTGTTTTGATTGTTTAAATTATTAGTTGTATTAATGATATTATTCTTTGGAACTACTAGTTTATTTGGAAGTGTCATTAATGTGTCGTCAATTTATATTTGTGTTATTTTAGGTAATAATTGATTGTCGTTATAACGTAAATTATTGGGAAATTACAAGAATCAAATTAAACTCTTGCACGTATTAATTTATAAACAACGAAACCGGTACGAAATACTTGTTTCTGTGGCCAATAACAATTTTGTTACAGAACAGGTTTTTTGTTTGTTACCTATAAATCTATATGTCATTTTGTTCCTTTTAATCTATAATTTTAAGGAAAGTAAAGTAAACGAGTAATGTTGTTTTTTCCTCTTCTGTCTGCTATTGTTAAGAATATTCTGTATTAAATGGTTTAACTTTAAAGTTTTTTTTTTAGTAAACCTGGATTTGAAATAAATCAAATGTAAGGACGGAAAAAAATAATGTTGATTTGACCAGATATATGAGTGAAGATATCTCAGGAGACATCGAAATGATCTCCAGAAAAAATTAATCTAGCAAAATAATAATTACATATTCTTCTTCTGTGAGTGGTGAAAACCAATTATGGTAAGATGATTCGTCCGTGTCTGGATGTTGACAAGAAAACTGCCTCTTCCAATTCTGTTGATCTCTTCTATTCAAATTATTAAAGTGTTGACAATTTTCTGATAGAACACATCGCCCACAATTTTCTGCAAAGTAATAAAAAAAATTACTTTTTTTTGGCTAACACACTGAATTTCTTCAGTAATTACGTAAATACACAAATTGTACTTAATACTTGAAACATGGAAGTCTTATTTTAAATACTTCACCGTACAGTACATAAGAAAAAGTATTTTATAAAATTCATTATGTAAAATATGGTAATCATGAACATTTTATTAGCTTTTATGTGAGTGCGAATGTTTTAGAAGATCATAGCTCATCTCCTCCGTTATAAAAAACGTCCTAAAAATTATTATATATTACTAGTAAGAATAGTTAGAAGCCAGTGATGTCTCTGGTACTGCAGGAGTTTATAGACAACGGTAACAGCTTATTATCAGGCAGGCCGTATGTTTGTTTGCACCTTGTAGGTATATTAAAAAAACTTAGTTTTTTCATTTAACATCAAGAGTCTTTTTACCATATAAAAATCTAAATTAAAAAAAGAAATGTAAATTAGAAAAAAAAAACAACGTACCCTCGCCTGAAGCACCAACAAAAGTTGAAATAAATGTAACTATACTAGTTACCAAACAATAATGCATTTTCAGTCACTAATTTTTAGTTATTTTTAACCGCTTGTTGGGCTTACATCACGATGCGATACGATGTTCTCTAAATCTGGATAGAACACGACTGAATTGAATCTGGTAACATCGTACATATTATGGCCGTCGCAATAATAGCGTGATAAAGTAAATCTGGTTGTGAGTGGGTATTTACCACTAATCGTTTAATGTTAGTCTGTCTGATTGATGAATTTGATGACACTGTAAATCATTATTACTATTAATAACAAACTGATAGCTTCGTAGAATAAAAATTACAATTTTAATTGTTGTTTACTTCTCATCTACAATAGATGTTAAGGTACATTGCTAATTGATTAGCAAACATAGTTATGACAGTAACAAAGTGTATTAGGTAAAAACTATGTTTTTTTTTAAATGACGTTACTTGCAAATATGTTATAAGTAGTAAATGAGTGATCGTAGTCCCCAAGAATTAAAGGGCTAATGGTTCAGAAAGTCACGCTTCATATTAGACGTTATATATTCTGTTTTAGCAAAGACAAATCATGTTTGTCGCAAGCGCTAGCAGCATTACAAATGTATTACTGTCAAAAAAATTGCTTTTGTGAATAGATTATACCATCGAAGATATAGTTATAATTGTGTCTCTAAGAAGAAATTCGTTGGTGTATTTTTTTCTTGAAAAGAACTCCTAAAATTAAATTATACACATATACGTATTTATAGAAAATCAACATTGTATTTCAAACCGCGATTCAATAGCGTGAAGATCAGGATAGAGATTTGTTAGTAAATTTCTCAAATGCTCAAAGTGAATTCCAGAGTTGCAGTCGTAATTGGCCAATCAGTTGCTGAAATGAAAACGGAGTTGACTTGCACGCACGGCACGTGAATTCAAAATTCAATTACCAGAGTAACAGACGCCCTTTACATTGACACACAATCAGTTGGAATAAACCTCACTCAAGGATTTGTCTTCTGTTTGTGTACGTAAAATACCATTAAATGTTACGTAACACAATATTAATATGATTGGCAGAATAACTCAGTAAAGTATTTAGATCTTTTTTATTATACAAGAAAAAATACCTACAATATTGACGGAAATCATAAAGAAGGAAATGTTAACCGCATGACTACACATAGTGTCCCCAAATTTGGATGGTGGTAGTGTCAGAGCAGGCTGGCTGACATTAACATAACTTTTTAGCTAGTATCAGTTATTGTATGTTGTATTATATCCGGCATTTAACTGATTTTTTACTATTTTTTATTTTAAACTTTTAATGACAAAACATTAAGATAATTATATTATTGATAAACAAATTTCTTACTCCTTTATTCACCTAATCTGTGGTCTAAAGTGAAAGAGAAAGAGAATGTAAATATTATGTGTACTTCTATTATACATAACATAGATTTAGCATTAATAACAACATAATAAAGTTTTAAGAGGAAAATAAAAACTCAATTTATAGGTTAAGGTTCTGTTCAGTTTTTGTTGTCTTATTATTTTTACTTTTACTACTCTACTTATTACTTTATGTTGTAGTATTACTTTATGTTGTAGTATATATTTAAGTACATTTATAACCCCAAATAATAATAAATAGCAGATTAATTAGTTTCTGCGGCTAAAAGTCTCATAAACATATTTACTATTGTCTATTAATTGTTGTAATGTTAATTAATAAATTTATAGCATACTTTGGGTCATTAACGTCAACGAGAAATTAACATATTAATGACGTTAACAACTGGAAATGCCCCATAATCCTGATTTAATATACTTTGTGTGAAGTAAAGAATTGAGATTGTGTGATAAACTCGTCCCTACCGACTTTAGTAAACGTCCCGTTCAATGTTTGCTGTCAATTAACTCCAGGTTGCGTTCGATTTGCCAAGTGGCACTTACTTCTAATGGTACGATATGAAGTGAAAGCCACATAGAGGGTTCGTGTATTCGGAGAAATATAATAAGGGTTGTCGAAAGGGGCCATTGTGTCGAGATGCGCCATTGTATCGAATGTGGATGTAGAGTTTACACACACGGAAATCAATGACATCAACGACGTCGTATCACAGCCGTGCTTGTTATTTTAATTTTGTTTCCCGACTAAAACTTTATTGCTTTTCATACATGCTTGTATGATATCATAATGATTTTGAGAGCTTTTATTTATTGCATGTATTCACTGTCGCACAACTTTTGATTGTAAATCTATTTTTTAATTAAGTAGAGTGACAATTGAAAAATCGTATAAATTTTAGTAGTCTTAATTAATTGAACTAACAGAGAATTACGTAAAGAGAAATAAACAAAGACTAGGCTAACTAACCTACGCAGTTTTTATACCATCATTTTCTATAAATATTGAAATTTTCGGTTTATGTATCAATATAAAATAAAATATTCCCAACAAACTTAAAACACACATCTTTCCAAACCTTCATATAAAATTTCCTTGTCGGAGCCAGGGGTTTTAATTTTCTTTTATTATTTAACCTTAATTTCTTAGTATTAATTAATAACGACTACGACAAGAACAAAATCGTGGTGATGGTTAGAATATTACAGAACACAGCAACACTTTTGAAGCAACACATTTACTATATGAAGCTAAAGTAAAGTCAAAAATAAACCAAAAACTTGTCACAATCCCATCATCGCGACTTGTGGCTTTAGAATCGAACCAAGATATCTGTGTAGAAGGCAAAAATAGTTTGTTTCTTTAATAGTTTGAACTACAGCAAATACAAAAAACTCACCAGTGATTATGTTTTAAATGCACAGTAGATAGTAAATCTACTAAGCAAAGAGAATAAGATTTTTGTAAAAATTAGGCGTAAGAAAAAATAATTACAGCATAAATGTTCAATTATTGAGTGAGAGTTAAAACTAAAAATTTATTAGTCATCGCCGTATTTTTACGTAAGACAAAACTTGATTATAATTATTAATTTAGATAATAATTCAAATAAGAATTGTCTGAAAAGGTAGTTTAAATTAATTAGACTAGTGAACTTTGTGGGTTTGAATCTCGAAAGTTCGAGAAGTTTTGCCAAATCGTAATAACAGATAAATTAAAAATGCAAATTAGGTTTTTGTAAGAAAACCATAAAAGTATGTAAGAAAACCATGAATGAATTTTTATTCGCTGTTATAGAAATAAAAGAAATGTTTACACTTTCGTGAAATATATTTTTCTATCAAATGTCTCGAGGGGATTATAGAAAATAACTCGCGGCAGTATCTTATCAAAACAATATGTGGTAACTAGGTTAGAGGCGGTGTAAAAATGTATCTTTACATTATGCTCTGTCTCCCAGGAGCAAAAGCGATTTATTTCAAGTCTAAAATCACTTGTACCGCCTTCCGGTACAAAACTCGTTTTCAGACTTCCGTCTCGAATTTCGTGTGAAAACAGATATTCTATATAGATAAAATTCGCATGTTGAGGTTTTCCTGTTCTACGTTACGTTTTAATTTCAATTTCAAAAGAAAGTTGTTACAAAATAAAATTGGATCCTTTTATGCGCATACATTAAGCGACGCATTTAAAAAATAAATTTTGCAATTCTGCGGCAGCTGGGCCACTGGAGTCATGTCGAAAACAGATTGCGTTCAACCTATGTATTATATAGAGACCGGATAGATATGAACATAGCTCTAAAAATTTAACGCTTCAAATATAAAACAAAAAACAAAACGATATTTTTATTTTATTTGTTACAGCGGTAGCAATATATAAATATTTATTAATTCAGTCAAAAAGTCGTGTAAAAATGATTATTGTAATTCAACAAAACGACACTACCAGCAGTACATGATGGTAAGCGACATTACCTGCAAGAATTAGGTGTTAGTTAAAATCTTTACTTAGCACCAAATCATTTACCCCAGGGTTTGAGATTTTTAATCTCGGCATTCTAATAACATTTATCATAATAAAAGGTTTTAAATTATTCTATGACTTTTCCTTATTTATAATACAGTTTTAGAGATTTTATGGGAGGAAGATACCGTCTTCCGATTATATATTGATTGATTAAGATTATAGAGCGAAAGACTTTTTTTTTTTTTTTTTTTTTTAAGGAAAAAAAAAAAAATTAAAACAAAAAAAAAACAAAAAAAAAAAAAAAAAAAAAAAAAAAACACCAAAAAAAAAGGAAAA